>JADLZK010000548.1:0-168935 GCA_015847255.1 Hyparrhenia diplandra | reverse complement strand
AATCGTCACGATCCGTTGAGAAAGCAGGCCAACAGCCCAGCAGCAGTAAAGCCCATCTAGCCTCCTCCCACCGCTGCCCACCGCTGCTCGCCCTCCTCCCTGCACCTCCTCGCACGGCCTCCAGCGCCCCGGACTCCTCTTCCCCTGAGGCGGAGCACGCATCACGGCCGCCGACTTGGAGCGCTCCGGCATCCGAGCCGCGGCGGAATCCTCCACGGCGTCGCTAATCCGGGCTCCTGGCCGCTTCTACTCCACAGCATCGCGGATCGGAGCGGCGGCGGCGTCCTCCAGGGAAGCGGTCATGGCGACGGTGGAGAACAAGAGGCCCAGGCTCAGCAGTGGAGCAGAGAAGAAGCCAAGTAGGAAGGAGGTCCTTCTCCTTCCTCTCCTCTTCTCGATTCAGTTGGCATGGCTCAGCTCCTATGTCCTGTGTCGACTTCCTGGTCTGTCTTTACCCCCATTGATTGAAGCATAGGTGCGCTTGCTATGGCCACAGAAAATCTGCTACTGGTTATGGGTAGTAGAGAATAGCTCTAATAGGTTAATTTCTACTACCCATAAGGCCTTTGCAAGAGTTTATCGGGGTGCCACACTCACTCAGTGTTCGACAAAGGGCTCAGTGACAAGTTAGAAACTACTGCACGTTCTTGGGCTCCTCACGCCGGCTGGATATGTTTAGTTCATTACATGAAATGTAGTCTGTAGGGACAACTTCGATGCACCCATCAACCAGGTTGACATGTTGTCCTACTAAACTTGTGTTAATCATCTTTCGATGTTGTTTTCAGCTTGGTGTTTGAATCTGCTTTCAATCAGAACTAAGGAGATACAGATAGGTATATAAATTAGGGGCTCACATAGATAATTCCATTCTCTTGTGTAGATTTTGGAAAAGGAAGAAAGCGACCGAGGAACTTATAAGGAAAGCTGTAGCTGTGAAGGACCATCTAGCTCAATTCTCTGACTTCCATAAATATCAGAGAAATGGTAACCTACATTGACTCTGTACTTGAGAGAAGAGTTACAGAACTGTTGAATTACTAATGTCATGTTATCATTAAAAACACTTATTATTTTCCATGGATCGAAACAAAATTTATCTTTAGTAAGTCATGGAAGCAAAATGGAATGCAAAACCAGTCCTTTGCAGTTGCAATTCAGCACAGTGTTTATTGCTTTTAAGTCTCGTGTGTTCTGTTGTTTTGGATGCTGTTTGCTTCACATCAAGCTCATTTTTCCTGACATACAGGTCTTTCAGTGTACCTAGAGTCTGGACGAGGTCATCAACTCACATTACCAATGAGGAAGTACATCCAAAATCTTCTTAAGGTTAGTTGCAATCTATAGCACTGCATCCTGTTGTTTTTTGACAGCTAAAGACTGCAGGGGAGATGCCCACAGTACACTGCATCCTGTTGTTAGTTCATCATATTGCAAAATTTACTTTTCCCCACTTTGAATGTGATGCGAGCAGACAAATTTTAGGTTAACATGGAGGAACCCTATGGAGCAGAATGGCCTTCAGAAGATAAAGTTAAGCGCCGGGAGATGGTGGTCCCAGAAGCACGATATATCTTTGTGAAGCAATATTCTGATGGTTTTGTTACTGAAAATTCCATGAAGGAAACCAAGGAGGTGGAACATCTGCATGCGGCATGTACTGAAAGCTGCTTGCTTGGTTTTGTACACTATAGATTTGTTGTGGAAGAGGAGCTGCCTGTTCTTTATGTGTATGAGCTACAAATGGAGCCTTCTGCCCAGGGTAAGGGGCTGGGGAAGTTCATGATGCAGTTGATTGAACAGATAGCTTGCAAGGTAATGTGATCTATTCATGATCCTACCTAGGAGTAGTTATTATCACAGTCTTCTGGGCCATGGCATAACTGTTACTGCACTATTTTCCTGTTCAATGGCATGTGTTAGTTCAGTCACTATCTTGGCATGTGACCATGAATGATAATCCTGAATGACACATTGTGATTGTATATGCATGCAGAACCAAATGGGAGCTGTGATGCTAACAGTTCAGAAAGCTAACACTCTAGCTATGGATTTCTATACTAAGTTGAGGTACACTAACTAGATGTTTACCTTCTGGTTACTTAATCTTATGGCTAGTTCTTTGCTTTGAGCTAACTCTTTTTCTCCTGTAGATATGTAATATCCAGTACCTCACCATCCCGTGTGGATCCTCAGGTATCATTTTACCGATATAACATAGCTTTTCAAAAGCATCAGAAAGTTGCATGTTGCTATCATGATTTACATGGATCTCTTAATTTTTCACAGATAGGACTTGAAAAAAAGCTATGAGATTTTGTGTAAGGCATTTGATTTTGAAGCTAAGTCCAAACTAGAGGTTTGTGGTTGTGTATACTTATTGTGTGCCATAAGTTTGTTGCTATCACTGCATAATATTGGCAAATCTCATAGAAAATTATACCACTATTAGAATTGCTGGTATTTTTTTACATTGCTTGTACTACTATGCTCTATTATATGAAATTCATGAACGAATAATGTTGTGGGGTTTTCAGTTATCTCTAGCACAAGTACGCTGCTGATGTTATTTCTAAATATGTGCAGGATGGCGACTATTAAGATTTTGAGAGCTTAGAATGCAACAACCGTTTAAGCGACCACTGAGCATTATTGTGGTGCAGTTGCCCTAAATTCACAATTTCCATCGTGTTTTCCATTAGTTTTTTTTTTTTTTTTTGTTTTGAAATGGACACGGTTCCTAATGACAAGTGCTCGCTTTGCTTACTCCTTAAGGCTGCACACACACGAGATAAGATGAAGGAACAAAATGTGTCCACAATTATTAGATAGTAAAAATGCAGTTTTGACACAGCGACGATGTGTCGTCGAAATTTTGACTTTGAGTTGGAGGTTCGACAATTCAGGAGGGTTATAAAAAAAAAAAAAAATGCTTGTTAAAGGTGAAAATCCTGAGATTTGCTCCCTGTTCCTCCTTTGGTTTGAACTGAATTTGCGGTGCGCGTTGGTTGGTTCCTTTTCCGATCCAGTTTTCTCAGTGCCTATGTGGGTCATCCATCACGGGCTGGGTAAGTGAATTGAGAGAGAGAAGCTGCATTGCTGCAGCCGAACAGGCCTGATTGTAGTGTAAGGTCTACTTGTACAATCCGAAATGGTGACAGGTAAAAAAGAAGAAGCTGATTCTGGCAAATGGTTCAAAATTTCAAATTGCACGAGCTTCCTGTACGGTGTACATGCATCCGCTATTTATTTCGAGTATATTCTTCGGGGGAATCTGTTGATTCTGTTCCTCCCTTGCCCTTGGTTGTAAAAGGCATGCCTGAAATGAAAGTGAAAGGCGGCACTTGTCTTCAGTCTTCACTGTTAGTATACAAGAAGGTGAAGCATTCAAGTGGCTTGTGCTTATTCCTCCACACGATTGCCCTTGTGCCAGTCCTTGGCTGTATATGACTTGGAAGAACCGTACGTACATGATGGTGCGTTTAGAGATGGTACGGACTAGAAGGTCTGATTCCGATCGATACATAGATGATGCGATTGTGACATGAATTTCCAAGCTACAAGTTGTTAGATACAATAAGTTATATGTTTCCGTTGCAACAACGGACAAGCATGTATGTATGTATAATATAGGGCTTAAGTTGCATAGTTTGTTCCGCTTGAGAAATGTTTGATCTAAAGGCCTTGAGCCGGTGTCGCTTTGGCTTGGTTGACCAGACGGCAGATAGAACAGGTCGAGCTACCATATTGTAAATGGGACAGAAACATGACGCAGACGCACGCGGCTTGAGGGTGTTTGTGTGCTGTGGTTTCCAAAGAGAAAAGGGAGATGGAATTGTTCCAAGAAAATGACTTGGCGGCATGGTTGGTGTTGATCAGGCCCAGCCATGCATGGGCAGTGGCAGGCCATGACGCCACGCAAGCTGTACTCAGTGGCAGGTCGCTGCACTTCTTTTTTCGAAATAAATGTCGGCCTGAGCTGCTGCAGAGAGAGTCCGCGAAAGAAGGGGTCGCCACCGCCACGTCCCTGCCACGCGGGCCCCGCGTTCCCCCCGCCGCAGCTCCAGCTCCGGCCTTGACCTTGGACATGGTCGCGGGCCACGACCAAATAAAGCTTCGCTCGCGTCGCCGTGTATTATCTAGCTGCGCGGGAGGCTGAGCTCGGCACGACACGTGACCGCGTCTGCCGACCAACCAGCCACAACCACTGCCGGCCGGCGCGGACCATGGCCGGGCGCGACCGCCGCGGGACCCTGGCCCCGGCCCCGTCGTCGTCGTCGTCGTCGGGGTCGGGGAGGCGGAAGGCGGAGTACGAGCGGTGGCCGCGGAGCCCGGGGTGGTCGCGCCCGCTGTCCGACAGCGGACGCAGGAGCGGCTCCTCCTCCTCCTTGAGGTCCTTGTTCCGCTCAATCGGGGTGTGGTTCAGCTCGCTCTCCACCTCGTCGTCCATGAAGCGGAGGAGCAGGGACGACGCCGCGCCGGCGGGTGACGCCGGGGCCAAGAAGCCGCCTTGTAAGTCAACTCACCCCACCCCCCTCCCTTCCCTGACGTAGCGGTGATTGATTGATGATGTTGATGGTCGTGGTCCATGGCGCGCGGCAGTGCCGGGGTACGCCGGGACCAAGACCTCTGCGCGCGGGCTGTACAGCGCCGGCGGCCACGGCAGCGGCAGGGAGCATCGCCCGTCGTTCCAGAGCTCCGTCTTCTCCATCGAGGAGATCCTCGCCGCCACCAACAACTTCTCGCCGGCGCTCAAGATCGGGCAGGGCGGATTCGGCGCCGTCTACAAGGGCGTACTCCCCGACGGCACCGTCGTCGCCGTCAAGCGCGCCAAGCTGGTCAGTCAATCAAATCTCTCAATCGCCGGATGATTGTTTGTTTAGCATTCCGTCCTCAAACAATGAAAAATTAAATTCCGGGGTGGATGATCGCAGCGGATGCAGAACCCTCACGTGGACGTGGAGTTCCGGAGCGAGATCAAGATTATGGCGCGCATCGAGCACCAGAGCCTTGTCCGCTTCTACGGCTACATGGAGTGCGGCGAGGAGCGCATCGTCGTCGTCGAGTACGTCCCCAACGGCACACTCCGGGAGCACCTCGACAGTAAGTGCCTGCTGCCATTGCTGCTCTCTCTCTGCTTCCATGCTTATCACCTGTCACCTCGCGCAGGGTGCAACGGGCGGTTCCTCGACTTCGGGACGCGGCTGGACATCGCCATCGACGTCGCGCACGCCGTCACGTACCTGCACATGTACTCGGACCACCCCATCATCCACCGCGACATCAAGTCCTCCAACATCCTCCTCACCGACTCGCTGCGCGCCAAGGTGGCCGACTTCGGCTTCGCCCGCCTCGGCGCCGGCCTGGGCGCCGGCGCCGCCGGGGAGGCCACGCACGTCACCACCCAGGTGAAGGGCACGGCGGGGTACCTGGACCCCGAGTACCTCAAGACGTGCCAGCTCACGGACCGCAGCGACGTCTACTCCTTCGGCGTGCTCCTCGTCGAGCTCGCCTCCGCGCGCCGCCCCATCGAGACCAAGCGCGAGATGAAGGAGCGCCTCACCGCGCGCTGGGCCATGGCCAGGTTCATCGGAGGCGCCTCCGCCGACGTGCTGGACCCCAACCTCCCACGCATGCCCGCCGTCGAGCGCGCGCTCGAGATGCTGCTGGAGCTCGCGTTCCGGTGCATGGGACCCGTCCGAAACGACAGGCCCGCCATGAGCGACTGCTGCAGGGCGCTCTGGGCCATCAGGAAGACGTACCGGGACATGCTCGCCGCCGACGCCACGCCGCACTTCTCCGACGGAGCCACCACACCAAGCAGCGCCGACGGCAGCGGCGACCTCTGGAGGATCTCATCGTTCCAACCAAGGTCATGAATCCATCCTGCTACTAGCTTAATTAGCTGCTAACTCATCTGTATTGGTTTGATTGACACTTAAGTTTGCTGTAAATACAGTACATATACACTTGGAATTCTTTTCTTGGCCACATTTTACCATCTCGGTTATTATGTTCATCTGATGCTAAGCGTTGGATTCCATATGATTGTCACTGATGTCAATCAGTAGTCTTATTTTAGAAGAAAGAGTTCTCGTGTGCTTGGACGCTCTGCTCGTCAGGCTTCAGTTCACAAAATGCACATACAAGAACACAGTTTCGCGCTTCTACTATAGTAGAAGCATTCAACGCCTGTAAATTTTGGTTTTCGACTTTTTCGTATCTGCTGCTACTTGCAACATTGGACAACCATTTGCATTCAACAACTGTAAATTTGGTTTTCGACTTTTTCGTATCTGCCGCTACTTGCAACATTGGACAACCATTTGCATTCAACAATAGTAGAACAGATGCAGACGATGATTAACTTCAAATCCAAGCATCTTGCAGTTACAATAAACTTTTCCCAACTGGCTCCTCTGAGAAAAGAAGAATAGCTCGGCTTTAGGATCCCCAGCAGCATATCAGGAAACTGATACTGTTCTGTCCACTCGGTGTCTTTATCTCTTCAAATCAAGCCGTAGAGAACGACTGAAATTTCTATCTGTAGCAAAAGGCCCGAGGCCCGGGGGCACGGCCCGAAGCACGCAAAATCGGCCCGGCCCGGCACGGTCTGATTCGTGCTCAGGCCGGCCCGGTGCCCGTTGTAGCCGTGTCTAGGTTGACCCCAAGGCACGCGGGCCAGCACGACCCTGCTTGAAAATTCACCATAGGTGTTCTATTGGGCCTCGTGCTTTTTACGGGCGGCCCGGCACAAATTCGGCCGCGTGTCGTGCCTAGGCTGTTGGCAAGGCCCAGCACTCCCGCTCGAGCCTCGAGGTCGACACCGCCCGCCCATCGCCATCGCCCAAGCCCTCTCCCTTGCCAGCTCCCACCCCAAAAGTTGGGAGAGGCGTCGGTCGCCCCCGCCGCCGCCATTGGAGAGGCCCGGAGCTCCGGCCCCAACGCCCTAGCACTAGCCATGGCCAAGAGGCGGTCGTCACGGCTGCTCCCTACCGCAACCTCGCTGCGCCATGTCATGCCTCTCCGCTCGATGAGATGGCCGCTGCTCCAACGCACCGTCGCCGCCACTACCGCCTGTTTCCCCTTTCTCTCTGTCTCTGCTTGGATGTTGTGGGCCTTGGGGTGGCCCGGTGTTCTATTGGGCCTCGTACTTTCTCGGCCGACCACGACACGAAATTCGGCCCATGTGCCGTGCCTGGGCTGTCGGCCAGGCCCGGTGTCCTAGGTGGCACGGCCTAGTGGCCCATCAGGCCACTTCGTGCCGTGCTCTATCGGGCCGTGTGTGGCACGGGCCCATGCCATGCCGGCCTATTGCTTAGGTATAGTCTCATCGTTGCAACATTTGTAATGCCAAAAGTGAATTATTGTGGACGAAGATGGAAGCAGCAGAAATAAATGTGGTATCTTGGGGAAGCCGGTTGCTCTCCTCGCCTGGAACAATTTAAAACACTCCTTTCATTTCCGGCAACAATTGGATGATGATATCTATATGCATTTGAAATATTTTGGCACCGATAAAACACAATATGCAACCTGCATGGTTCCTAGCTTATAGTTCTTTTTACTTTAATTTTGAAAACACTTATTTTCCAATATAAAATTCAAGCAACCTATCAAATTTTTTTCCAAGAAACGTGGATTACACGTGCTTCATTAAGTAGAAGTGACAAGTCGTACACGCTCTAAGAAGCAATACGGCGAGAGGCCATACACAACTTGGTTAAACACTAGACACAAATCACCAGCTATAGTGATGGGAAATGTAGGTTGTACTGAGAAAAATAATCAATTGTACTGACAAAATTAAATCAGTTGAAGCTATTTGTGAAAAATGAAACTTTAGGGTGTTACAGAAGAAGGCAAACCTTTTGCGCCTTGGTGAGGATATATACACACACATTGAGCGACATAACAGAGTATTATTCGAGAAACTTAACTTTGTTTTGCAAAAATCTTGAAAACGGGAGAAGTAGCGCTTTGTCAAGTTGTTCTATCTCTCAACCTCCAATGACAAAGGAGATAGCTACAAGCCACATGAAAAGTGATGGTAGCAACTCCTGATCCTTTTTACCTTAGTCGTAAGCTTTGCTTGGGGAGTTGTTGACAGTCACTAAAGCCTAATTTCGACCGTCAATCTCTCTGAAATGAAGTGATGAACATAACATTCTCATGACATTTCGTTACAAATAAAGTCTCTGGAAAAACGGGTAACGACCCGTTCGCGAAAACAAATAAAGTCTCTGTACCAATGTTATGGCGACATACTACCTCCACAGCCGATGAGGTGGCTCGAGCCTTACAACAAAGATGACGACAGTCATGGCAGTACTCTTACTGTATTCGAATCAAGATGACACTGTTTACAGTATGCTGTGAGCTGTGGAAGTAAAAGATGCCCGTTTGATGCATGGGAGATCGATGCCAACATCAACTGGTAACATCAACATCATTTACTGATGAAACTGAATGAATGTATCAACTGAAGCCGACGAACAGAAACAACTTCTCATGTGTGCCATCCAGCATAGTCGGCATGCCACCAGCCCACCACTGACACTGAGCTATAAACGGGTCGGGCTTGTAGCAGGCCTGTTTAAGAATGGGCCGTACGGGCAGACAAGTGAAGCAATATTTTTTTTTTTTAAGAAAACAACGAGTCAAAGGCACCATAAGACGACGAAGCACTTTTCTCCAAGCTATAAAATCCAAGCGCAAGGTTACAAAGAGCTGATTTCACAACAGTCCAGCTGCAGGCCAAGCCGAACAACTTGATTCACTATAATATAAAACAAGTCCATTTTGAATTCACTGCAAAAGAATAAGAAAACAACATCAGTTTTGGGGTTGAGGCCGGCAGAATGACGAGAAGAAGCATTAACAAGAGTAACACACACATCAATGCACACTAAGCTTTCCATTATCATACTCACCACCTTGCGTTTCTTTGTCATGTTTGACCATATCATAATGCGCCATTTGCATCGCATCTGATGACCCAAGTACCAGCAGACTAGATCCTCAGCCGGCCGGCACCAATAATCAAGCAGCAAGTAGCTTCTGCTTGGTAGTGTCATCGTCTCCACGACGGCAGATCTGAGCGAGTTAGCAGCCTCAGAGATTATTACCAAACCTAGGTATAGCTAAACCCTACCTTGCTCCGGACTCTACTGTGGGCCTGTGGCAACTGATCAAGCATCACAAGCACATGGAGTTGGGGCCAGAGAGGAAGGACGACGAGGGTGCAGGTGCACGGGCGTCGCCATCGCCGTCGTCACCGAGCTTCGAGGCCGAGGAAGACAAGGATCTGACGAAGCAGCAGCAGCGCGCCATCGGCGGCGACGACGACGACGAGGGAACTAGGCAGCCGTACAAGTGCACCTTCTGCAGGAGGGGGTTCCCGACGGCGCAGGCGCTCGGCGGCCACATGAACGTCCACCGTCGGCACAGGGGCGCCAGACCGGCCACACCAGCAGCAGCAGCAGCAGTGTCCACCACCGGCGCCGGGGCTGGAGCAGGAAGAAGTACCAGCGCTGCCACTGCCAGTGTCTACGACTACGACCAACCATGCTCGACGCCGACGCCGACGCCGACGCCCGTTCTGTCGTTCGCACAGCAAGCCACCACGACTCGGCAGGCGGCCGGCAGCGTGACCGCGATGGACGCCCAACGGAAACCTCACGAGCTGCTGCCTCTGTTCGGCCGTGGTGACTGCTGCGCTGCCGGCCGTGGCAGTGGCGCGGCCCCCGGAGATGTACGAGAACCAGATCGCTACTTCGCCATCGTCGAGGAGGGAGGTGGAGGGGAGGAGCTGGACTTGGAGCTCAGGCTTGGAGGTGCAGGGTCATGATCTCTCACGATCGAGTATTCAGCTAGCTCCATGCTTTCGAACAGTGTATGTATATATGCGCGTGCTTCTCATTACTGGCTTATATATATTACTGCCATTTCTTTCTCGCTAATCAAACTAACTGCTCGTCGATCAGTGCTTAGTTGATTACTTTTTCTTTTTGCACAAAATATACAAGAGATCGAAATAATGGAGTGATTTTAATTAGATCGATCAGTTAAGGGATTAACTATAGACGAAAAGAACTACATGAATTAGATCGATCAGTTAAGGTTTTTGTGTGAATGCATATGCTTTAAATGAGCAATTTGATCCATATGAATTTTGTTTTAGTTTTGCTCATATACATGCATTCACGATACGTATCATCAATACTGAAGATTACTTGGCGCTTCTGAACTAATATATAAGCTCCTTCCTTATTCTTCAGGCTGCTGTTTGTTTGGATTTATATATTTCTCAGGTTCCATGTCTGAATTTTTCTGCTAGTTTACATGACTAACTACATTAGGAATACCGAATACACAAGTTCCCGAAAATTTGTAAGAGAGGTTAATGGCTAGCTACCAATATGTGATTAGCATTAGATATATTCTCAAACCTTTTTTTCGATAAAGGAAGATCTTATTAACTTTTCAAGACACCACATTCAGATGATACAACGTTTTTAAAAATAACTTAACATAAAGCAGAAAACCATGCACACTCTAGTAACTAGCTATATATGGAAACAAAGGCAAGATCGCCACCCATACACCCTAAGACAAAATAATTTTAAAAACAGATATTTTCATTGTTATACATTTGTCTTTTCAGTGCTCAATGTTCATAAGCATGTTCTTGCTACTTAATTAGTACGCATTAACTGATGAGAAGTATGTATTATGAGGGAACTGTTTATGAAATCTAACTGAACCCGAGTATTTAAACTGACTCTGAACCACATGCCAATAGGAAAAACGTTCAGAGATTCAGAGCATAGAAGAACATTTTAGTCACGATTCATATATTATACGTAGTATTTCTTATAGTTTAGCTATGAAGACATTACACCCCTCCACGCATCCATCAGTTAATCATGATGATTCATCTGAAATTGCAATTCTGATCACCAATATAGTGTCACAGTCGCAAAGATTTCTTTACCCCCATGATGAGTTGATGACATGTTTGATCTTTTAACCAACTGATCAAACAACTCAAATATTGTCCTTGCCAAAAAGTTTTACACCTCAAACCACTCAAATTCAGGAAGGGACCGGCATCCACATATATATACACTATGACATGAGCTCATCAGTAGTTCAGCCAAGATTTATATCATATCCTTACATGCCGACAAATTTCCGATTCCATAGGATCTGGGACCTTATTTTGGTCAGTCCAGTGGTTTATAAAATAGCAAGAGTTTCAAAACATTCAAAGATGTTATACCAGTTTTCTGTAAAGGTTGTTGAACCTACTGCTGCATTTGTCCTTGTAGTTGAAAAGTTGTTGTTTGTTTGTGGCCTGAATGATGAACAACATATATCATTCCATTATATTCCCAGGATAATGTATAGATTTATTTAGCCTGCAGCCGGCTTCACTCAAGAAAAGAAAAGAAAATCCCCAGCTTGTTGCAAACAAGGACGTAGAGTAGAGTACACAGTAGCAAAAGGCTGACTGATGCTTCTTCTGCACCTCCCTCTTGTCCACTTGAAAAACAGATCTTCTTCCTCAGGTGAGCGGTGGGCCCCACATGCCCGATTTAGGTGCTCTGTATCTGGACTGACCAGCTTGTCAACTTTCCTCAGGCAACGGAATATGGGCTGGGTTGTTGACGCATCCCGTCCGTCTCTGTATCTATCGTAATCTTCATGTGAATCGAGGTGAGGTTTACCTGAAAGCTCAAGCAATGGGATGGATTATGGCAAGGAAAATCAAAATTACTCCTACATCAATGTCATGTGATGGATGCGAGGTTTGTCTGCATGAATATAGATCGGATAACGCGGCCCTCGTGCTTACCTGCCAAACCCCTCGAGATTCATGTCTCCTCTGCTCACTGCTTGCGTCTCATCTGATGCTGATGCTACACCTCTCAAGTCAACGACGCATATACATGCCTGAAACTGCTACATGCTGCTGCTGCAATGAGCCAACCGTTTGCGATTTCTTCTCAACACATAAGTAGATCGGTCAAGGCCCTCTGACAAAAGGAATTCTATAGATTTGTTCTTTGCAAAAGCTTTGCGCGTATTTTCATTAAATTCTATAGAATTGTAAAATGTTTTTTTTTTCCAAACAAAGGATTAGCCATCTTTAAATCCTACAAAACTCTTACAAAATGGCTTCATTCATAGGAATTTTGAAGGAAATCTGGCGCAAGGTTCAACATTTCTCCATGTCTATCTTTACCTTCTAATTACAGTATTGTGTTTCTTCTTCTGTATCCAAATGCTCCCTACAAACTTTCTGATACATCCAAATGATCCATACAAACTTTACTATATTTCTAAATTCCTGTAGGATTGCATTCCAATTCCTATAGAACTGCAATTAATAAACAACTCCAATCCTGCGTTTTTTTTTTTCTATTTCTGTGTTTTAGATATCCTACGATTCCACAGAAACTCGTGTACCACCAGCAATGGCTGGAGATCAGTAATAATCAGCAATGGCTGGAGATCAGTAATAATCTGTGGTGGTAAATACAACCAGGTTAGCTAACATACAAAACTTCAGCCTTATTGCTACTACTGGGCATTACATACCACCACCCTAGTTTCTATGGACTGGTATCAGGCTCTCCTTCATTCTCAGGCCGGCGCAATCCCCATCTGAAAGACTCACAATGGTGTCATCGGCATTTGCCATCCTCCAGCAATTCTGCTGCAAGACACCAGAAACCTCGTCAGAAACCATCGCATTCTGATAGACTGTAACCAGAAACCCTCCAGCAATTCTGCTGGCGAAATTCCACTTGTTCGGGTGTGTCCTGATGATGAGGCGATGCAAGACCCCAGAAACCATCACATTCTGATACTGTAACCTTTTGTTTTCCTTCTGCTATGCTGGACAGTCATGGTGTCGCCATTGTTGGCAACTTCAGAGTTCAGAGCTCTTGGCAGGCAGAAAAGGAACCTGCCAGCAAGTATCAAGTGTTCTGAAGAATGCGCGTGAGCTCTTCTTTCACTTCCTGCAGAACAAGCGGCTTCTTCAAGACACCATTGATCCCCGACTGCGCGCACTTCTCCCATACGTTCTGCTCCGATGTCATGGCCATCACCAGGGGCCAGTGCGCGCTCCTGTACTGCCTGATCCTCGAGGCAACATCCAGGGGATTAATCACCGACATCTCGAGGTTAATCATGACAAGCTGGAACGAGGTAGAGGAAGGGCCGACGGAGTTCATGAATCCTGAGCCTGAAGGGAGCGAGGAAACGGTGCAGCCTAGTCTCTCCAGGAGCTTCCGGGCCACGACTAGGTTGATTTCATCATCATCGATGAGCAGAACCTTCAGCTCGGCTATTTGGTTGGATGGCGATGGGTATTGCAGATCAAATGACCCTCCGAGGCTGGAGCTTGCCAGGGATGGTTGAAGCTGGAATCTCAGGACAAGGGTCATGCTCTCTGGGAGTCCTTGGCCGTCAAGAATTGCCCAGATGTTCCCTTGCATCATCTGTTGAGAGAGAGAGAGAGAGAGAGAGAGAGTCACAAGGCAAAATATTAGTGACTGAACACAAATGTCTCGAAGCTTCCCTACCTGCACAAAATGCAAATACAGGAGGTTTCAATTCAAAGTACCTGCACAAGCTTCCTGCACATGCTGAAGCTGAGCCTGAGATCAAACCCTTCCGTCCTTGGCTTCCGCAAAAACTGCGCAAGCGAGCCAGACGAGTCAGGATTCTGCTGCTTCTTCACCCCAATCACAAACTTGACTGACGAGTGCCCACCGGAGTAGCTTGGCCTCCATGGATTCCACCTCTGGTCCTCCATCGCCTCATCATCAGCACGCACCCGGAACGTGACGTTCCCCGCATCGATCCGGCCAATCAGATTGCCAACCATGTGCAACAGGACATGGAAAATCCTGCGCTCGTCGCCAATGACAAGGTCCGGCAGCACATTCTCGACGTGCACCGCGAAGCCAAACCCCCTGAAGTCACAGAGACACCTGGCGACGCAGGCGGCATCCCTGATCATGGAGTGCAGGTGGAACGGCCGCGTCTCCAGCGGGAAGCGCTCCTGGTTGGCGGCGGACATCTCCATGACATCGTTGATGAGCGTGGAGACGACGGTCGCGGTCCGCGCCATCGTATCGACGACGAGCTTCTGCTCGGACGCCAGCCCCTCCTCCTGCACCACGGACACGAGCCCCAGGATGGAGTGGATGGGCCTGCGCATCCCCTGGCTCATGACGCTGGAACGCGTCCCTGGCCTCATTGGCCATGAGCGCGTCCCGCCTGGCCTGCAGCAGCTCGCGGTTCTGCTCGGCCAGCCTGTCGGCGCATCGCCCGCGACTCCTCGAGCAGCGAGGCGTGCGAGAGCGCGACGGCCACCTGATCGGCGACGACCTCGACGATCTCCAGCTCGTGCGGCGCCCAGCTCCGGTCGCTGGGCGGCACCAGAACCAGCACGGCGTAGCTGGTCTTGATCACCTCTGGCGTCCCGCCCTTGAAGTCGGCGACCTTGAGCATGGGCATCCGAATCGCGGCCACGGTGCCGGTGCCCTCCCTTTGCCGCCGCCGCTGGCGGAGCCAAGGACGGAGTCCGGCGGCAGCAGCTTGACCCCGTCGGTGGCCTTGACCTCGAGGACGTCGGCGTCGTCCGCAGCGACGACGACGGCATCCTCCGACGACGACTGGCGGAGCTCGTGCGTGAGGCACATTCGGGACTTGTCCTCAGAGGGCATCCAGACGGCGCAGTTGTGGAGCGCGAGCACCCTGGAGAGCTCGATGAGCGTGGTGTAGAGCACGGTGTGTCGGTCGAGCGAGCGGCGGATCTCCTGGGTGAGCATGCGGACGTGCCAGCTGGCCTCCTCCTGGCGCTTCATGAGGACGACCTCGCGGTCGAGCTCGCGCGCCTTGATCCAGAGCAGGCTCTCGCGGACCTTGACCCTGAGCAGCTGCGGGATGAGCGTGAGCAGCGTGATGGCGGTGAGGAAGGAGACGAGCGCGGTGAGGAACTTGGCGGCGGTGAGGAGGAGCACGACCATGAAGGGGTGGGGGTCGTAGGTGAAGGCTGCGAGCAGGTGGGTGAGGCCGCAGAGGACGATGAAGGCGCCGAACTGGACGAGCACCCAGCGGAAGGGGAGCAGGTGGCGGAGGCCCGCGACGAAGTAGAGGATCTCGAGCGGGATGGAGAAGTAGGCCGCCGCGATGAGCAGGTCGCTCACCTTCTGCCACTTGAAGATGTTGTCGAGGCTCCAGAACCCGCCGCCGGCGCCGGCGCCGCCGCCGTCGCAGCCGCAATGCGCGTACCCCATCTCGCCGCGGGCGGCGGCGGGGGCGAGCGCCAAGAGGAAGAGGAGGCAGCGCATCCGCCTGGCCGCGACGGGGGAAGAGGATGAGCATCCGGATCCCGGGCGAAGCATCGTCCGGTGGGTCCAGTTCAGCCGCGCCGCCGCCGCCGCTGATGCAAACAGGGACGACGAAATTGGCAAGTTGCCGAGGAGAGACGAGAAAAAGACTGCGACTTTGGGGAAAGCGTGGTACCAACCATGTGGTTAGCGATTTATAACGACGGTAGCGTCCAAGAGCAAGGAAAGGGGTTACTGAGGCTTAGCGCCGCCTTGGTTGGTCGGAACGGCGAAGGCGGCTTGGGGACCTCTCCCGCACTAGCACCACCATGTGTACCTGCAGCACAGGGAAGAAAGGAGAAGGATCAGATACCATTTCGTTCGTGCTCATTCCCTGGAAAGATTGGATTGAATCGTCTCTGATTGAATTGAAGGAACAAAAGTTGAGAAGGAACCTAACCTTGTGGGCGCGTTCCTCTGAACGGGGGAATCAGATTGACTGAAGCTGTTGTTCTGTCTCAGCAGCAGCACTGACTGAATGAATCAGATGAGATTGTTGGGGACAAAAAAGGGAAGGCGGTTGTTGTTGCCAGATCTGATTAGCAGCAATCAAGAGGAATTCCACGGATGGAGGGAAGGGATGGCCGCAGGAGGAAGACGGAGGAGATGCTTGAGAGGAGGCACCCAGCCCCAGGCGGCAATGAAGCAATCTGGCGGGGTATGGGATCCGCCACTAAAGCAATCTGGCGGCCATCCCTCGCGCTGCTGCTGCTTACTTGGACAGTGGAACGGGCGGCGGGTTGGGGAGGAAGACGACGACGACGAGAGGAGCCGAGCCGAGGAAGCCAAAGCAGCAAGCACCTCCTGCGGGTAGCTGACTGGACCTTGTGTCAGTGAGGGCATGCCATGCGGATCATCTGGACTCGGGACTGTTGGTTGTGTGCTGCCCTTTTCCCTTTTCACGTCTCCTTTCCTTTCGGTCTTGGATGGGTGGGAATGCCGGGCGGCCAAAATATCTTCTCTTGATAGTGCATCCTAGCGCTTGTACGAGTAGGTCCCCTCGCCAGAAATTTTTGAATATAAGGTAAAAATGAAAGTAAAAAAAAAGATCCAAACACTTCCTTTTGTTTTGTTTGTTTTTATCAAAAACAGGAGAGAGAGGGGTTTGAGCCCCTGTTGTGCTTTATTGGAAAGAGAAAACAACATGTCCAATTACAAGATTTCAAGATAGAAACAATTAAAAGAGAGAGAGAAACAACAACATGTCCACAAATCAATATGAGGTTGATATTTGCCCCTTGTTCCCAGTATAACTAGAGTAATCATTCTGCAGTGTTTAACTAAGGTCAAGACATTTTTTAAGATAACATCATTCCGAACCATCCAAATAGATGGATTTCCATGAAAATTCAATGCTTTGAAGATCCAACCATTTGTATTCAACAATCCACAATCCAGTTAAATACATTCATCCTAAACTTCCGTTCTCGACGTCGCCTCTGCCCCATTGCCCGCTGACCTCCACTTCGTTGCCTACCGCGCCTAGATCCATCCTCTGCGCCCTTGATAAGCCAGACTAGGGGTGGGGAGAAGTGCCAAGTAAGGGGGTGCTTCAGACTGCTCTATGAACTCCGCTCCACAAAACTAGAGTCTATGGAGCACCCATTTAGGAGCTCTCACAACTCCATCTTTTTTTTTTTTCAAACCGAGTGCGTCAAGCTAAAACCGTTTGACTAAAAAAACGTGGGGCGTGTTACAAATCACCTCTTTGTATGTGTGGGTGTTAGTATAGGAAGAAACACAGGCTCAAGAACACAGATGTTTGGGTAGAGGAGAATTACTGTATTCTATTCATTTTCAGTGTTGTTATATCTCATGAAAATGACCTCCTATTTATAGGAGGAGGAAATGTAAATAAATATATGAAGTACAATTTTCTCCTCTTCTTTGCATTTAATTGGCCACCATTTTGAGTCGGTGTTCATACTTGTTCTTTGACTCAATTTAACGAAGCTATTCAAAACACCCATAAAACTCACCTTCAAAACGAAGAAACAGAATGATCAAGACAAGCTAGTAGACTTCACTGGCCCTATAAACAGCCTCTTGTATTACTAGAATCAGGCGTGGCCTTAGCCTTAGCCAGGCCGGCCCTCGAACATGAACCAAACACGCCTTAGCCGTATCAATAAACCAAACATAAGCCTCTTGTATCACTAGAAAGAGGGCAACATGGATTGGTTTGGTTCCCTTTGCTCCGCTGCAAATGGCAATTGCAATTAGCAGCAGACAGGGGATGGCAATGGCATCATAACCAAGCTGCTTTACGTCCCGATTTGGCATCCAATTGCAAAGCTAGGAGGCGAGAGAGTGAGTGTGATGAGGCTGCAGGCAGGGCAGGGGAGGAGAACCTGGACATGCATCGACATCAGCATGCATGCATCCAGTCCGGTCCACCGTATCTGTCTTTTTCTCATCTTTCTTCTTGGGCTGGGGGATCTTCTGCGACCCTGGCTGTATGTACACAATACCTACCGTATAAATCTACTACTCCTCCGTTTCAAATTATAGTTCACTTTTTAACTTTTTAGATATATTATTTTTGTTATATGCGCACCTAGTTATACACTATGTCTGGATGCATAGAAAAAAAAAAATCATCTAGAAAAGCCAAAAACGACCTACAATTTAGAACAGTTTGTTGAATCCACACTTTCGCATCGGCCAGTTAGCGGCTAAAATTACTACAGGGACACATCGGGGCACTCACAATCTTTAAACTATCATGGTTTTACATAGTCTTTACATTATGTCAAGAAACTATATCCCACAATGCAATTTTTCTATCATGATGTCACATGACCCACTTGTTCTTCTCACAAATTGTCTTGGTTTTACGTGAAGACGCGGTTTCTTAGTTAGACTTGGTTTCTTGTGTTCTTCTCTCTCTTCAATAAATATATAGCGCCACATCAAGAAAAAATAATAAATAAGCGGGGTAATAAATTAGGATAGAAACCATGGTAGAGTGCAGACCTGTGAGTGCTCTCAAACAGACTTGAATTAGTACCCCGCCTAGTATGAATTTTAAGCCGTTTTGGTCTTTTAGATACATATAGATATACAATCTTGTCTACTCCATAAACCGACTTAAATTTTGAAATGAAGAAAGTGGTTTACATTAGTTGGTCGACAAGATTTTTCTGTCTATTTCTTTCACTTTCCATGATCTTCTTGCCTCGTATATAATCCAGACTCATGGTCTATGCTGATGTGAGTTAGAATAACACGCGTTCAACTCGTACCAAAAGCCTTCAAGACCCGCCAAGGGACACGATACACAACAATAGAAATACCCGTAAGAGAACAGTAATGGATACAGTGGTCGCTATCGGGTTTCACGTACGGCAACATACCGAAATGTTCCACATGCCCCCTGCTGGTCCTTGTTATCCATCACCTCACCTGCATATGGTTTCATATCCTTGTCGTAGCCGTATCCAAACGCCACAGCAATGAATTTCTTCACTCTTGGCACTTTCCTCGCTTAAAAGTGCGAACACATGGTTGATTTAGATCACATGTGTTTAGTTTTGTGATTAGTGATTGTCAACGATAACATTTTACTTTTATTTTCATTTATTTTTTATGCTTCGGCTATGTTCACCGCACACGTCGAAGTGTGTCGAAGATGTATCTCTTGGTTCGTGTTGTGCGGGTGTGTGGGCTCGGAGATGGTAGGTGGCGGCGAGGTGAAGGAGCCAAGGAGGGCGTCTTGGGCCGACGGACCGCGGAGGTGAAGGGACGGACGTGAGGCTTGGACCGAGGGACCGGTCGTCGGGTGGCTAGCCATGGTGGGCGACATCCGGGACATCAACGAATGCAAGAGGGACATGGCGGGACCGTGTCGATCGGGTCAAGACGGCGAGTGTGCGAGCGGAGCGGGGGGAGCTCGGATGACTTAGCGACTTTCGGCGGTCAAGACGGCGATGGCACGTGTCGAGGAGGTTTGGTGGTTTGTCCTCAAAACCATCGGCGCGGTTTCGTGGTTTGGGCCACAAAACCACGGGTGCGGGTTTGGTGGTTTGGGCCTCAAAACCATCGGTGGGTTTCACGGGTTTGGGCCTCAAAACCCGGGCGTTCGGTGGACGGAAGGGCGGCACGTGGCGGCATCCGGGAGATTGCGTGGAGCAAGGATGCGGATGAGGAGGCGCGGTGGTCGTCGGATCAAATTATCCCGAGTCGGACTAAATTAGCCTTAGGGTTAGCGGTTCGGCTCTTATGTATCTAGGAGTAGTTTGGGAAAGAGGGTTTCAGACTATATGTGGAGGATGACAGCCTCCTCCCCTCTTTGCCTCTTTCATTTTCGTTTTTCCCTTCTAGCTCTAGGGTTAGTGTGAGAGAGGTCCACAGGTGAAAATCTCGTAGCTAGAAATTGGAGTCTATTATCCTGTGATTTTTGAGTGGGAAAGGGGAGTCCCAAAGCTCCCTGTGCCCTCCGGGCTTTTTGGATCAATTTGTTCCTCTTTGCTGTGATTTTGGTTGAAATTTTTGGATCTCGCATGGTCTCCTGTGTTTTTCTGTTCGGTGGTTTTTGTGCAGGCCGGCGCTCTTGATTTTCAGCACAGCAGGAAGTAGCTGCTCGGCACCGAGCAGGCGACCTGCAGCGCACGGCCGCGGACGGTGGCCAAGTCCTGGCCGGCCACCGGGCCCTCTCCTTGGAGCACGAAGCGCCGCTCGGCCTGCCATTCACAGACAGCAGGGGAGCACGGCAGCACCAAATCACCCCTGCACCAAGATTGGTCTCTACGACAACAAAAGGTTGAATTTTCTCTTGTGCTGTGAGTTGGCCATCGAGTCAATCGATTTCTTCTTGTGCAGGACTGCTAGATCGAATACTTGTGTGAAATTCCTAGCTTTTGATAATCTCAGCTCTGTGTTGCTTTTCTGCACTCAAAGATGTTTGACGAAATGCTTCAGTAGGTTTTCTCAAGATGAAAGCTTCTTGTCTCTTGTACGGGATTTTGGTGAGCCTTGGACTGCTTGTTCTTTGAATCGATTTTTCTTGTTTTTCGATCCATGAGGGCAGCGCCTAGTTCCTGGTGCAGCTGATCAATCAGGTCTCGTGCTCCACACAAGGGGAGGCCGACTGCCCAACAGCAGGGGTGCTAATCACCGGTGTTCGCCATTCTCTTGCAGCGTTTGCAGATTAGCACCTTTTAGCGTGCGTTCAGAGCAGCAGCAGCAGCTTGGCTGCCTTTCTTGCTCACGTTGCTCACTTATGAAGTCGAGGAAGTGCTTATTAGCTTGTCCATGTTTTGATTTGCAAAATCTTGTGGCGTCTCTTTTCTAGCTACACAATACTTGGATTTCTTTATTAAGTAAGTTACTAGGAGCAACAGCTAGCAAGTGGAAGTTTTGATCATCTTCCTGTTTTTTGAAACAAAAGCAAGCAGCTCCTCTAGTTTCTAATTAGCTCATTTTTATCACTTGATCTCTTGTCCGTCGATTGTTAGTTCGAGCTCCGATTTTTGCGTTCGACTCATTGTGCCTAACTCTTAGGTGTTTGATATCTTGCTACCGCCAGCACGTGTATCATTCGTATCTTTGTGAGTTAAACTTTTGAGGTTGGGGTTGAGCCGATGACCAAAAATTGAAAAGTAAAATCGAGGCTCCCATTCACCCCCCCTGGTGCGCCGTTTCGGTCCTTCAAAAAAGTTTAAAGGTTTTTTGTTCAAACAAGAAACACACTGAGTCCCTGACCAATAGACGATGACTAGCAAAGTAGTCATCACTTTTCACCTATTTTTTTAATAAATTTCAGTAGGCGTTCAACCCCCCTTTTTTTTAAAAAAAATAACAGCACTCGTCACTTCTATAACTGTTATACTGTGAAGATTTTAACTCATTGTTTTCAAAATTCTTGTATGTAAGAAACATTATAGATAAGTTTTATCCTCGTTCACCGGTATTATATCACCTCGGCTTATTCGATTCCTATGAAAACTCGTCTAGAACCTCCACTGACGGGCATTAGAAGAACACACGTATATCAAGATTCAAACTTCAAGTTCTTTGACCAATAATTTAAGTACTAAATTTCAACTGTTATTACACAAACTTGATGTGGTTAGATTTATAACTAAATTTACTATGCAATTATCATAGCTTTATAAATACAAATAATACAATATACAATAAAATAAAGGGAGTTCTTTATATCTCTTTCACAAAAATTTGACCAAGATTTCTTGCAACAAACTGGACCCTTGGATCATCATCCAAAGGTGGGACTAGTCATCAGATTAATTGACTTGACAATTGACTGGACCCTTGACAATTGACAAGGCAACGTGCAGTGCAGGGACTACTTAACGGACCCGCCTACAGTAGCGTGTATCAGATCTACCCGTTAACCCAAGTCTGTGCCCATTTGAGTCAGGATGCAGCCACGGGGCCAATTAAATTAATACACAAAATTAAAGTTGTGCCAATGCACCATTTGAGTCACGATGCAGCCACGGGACCAATTAATACACAAAAACTACAGTTGTGCCAATGCACCCTCCAACAAGAAAGAAACTCCACCCCCTCAATCAAACCTTGATCTAGTGGAGATTTAGAGTGGAGAAAAGGGTGAAAAATAGAGAAAAAACACAAGAAGATGAACTAGAAGATTGGAAAAGCGGATCAAGCTACTGGAAAGGTATGTGTCCTTGAATTGATTGCCTTTGTCATTGTTTCTCCTCTGTTGTCCTCTGTTGTATCTGTCTTCATCCTCATGAACAGCCATCTCTGAACACTGCCCACCGTTCCTTCTTGCCCTCCAGTTGGTTGCTTCTATCCTTGTTAGTCCTCCTTGTCCTCTGTACGATCTGACATGAAGATCTGTCTTCATCTTCATGTCGAGGGCCATCTCTGAACACACATGCCCACCGTTCCTTGTTGTTAGGCAATGTAGAATATGTAGGAATCAAAATTTTATATATTCATCAATAAAATTGCAGTTAACTATATTTGCAATTTAGAGTATTATAATTTGCAATCAAAATCCTACACAATTAGGCTTGTTGTTCTAGTTATAAAATCAATCTAGAGTTAACTGCAATTTGGGTGTGGACTATCACAAAGCACTCATCGATGGCCTCAGTGAGTCCCTCCTCCAAAACCAACCTAAAAATGCTGGGAAGCTATGTCAGACATAGGAGTAACATGTACAGAACACTAGATTAACAGCGGTATGCACTGTCACAAAAACTACTCGATTTGTTACCCAACATCAACAACAATTAACAAGCAAGGACACTATCACAGCAGCATGTGGACTGCATATCACTTGCCTTTTCGCTTCTTCTGGAATCTGATGCAATTTGGGCAATACCATTTTCCCTTGGGCTGCTCCTTGACACCCACACAGCCATAGTGATACCACTCTGATTTTCACTGCAGTGAAACAGTGATAATAAAATAAAACAAGCACGGGCATGAAAATGGAACTTGTCAAACTGGAATACAGCAGTGAACCAAAGGATGTGAGGGTCACATACGTTAGGATTCTCGCATGCCACCATCTCACCATAGCTGGCTACTCATACCATGTACCTGCAGAAAGTTGACAAAAGATCCTAGTTCTCAGAAAGAAATGTAAATATCTAGGTAGAGAAAAACACATGTAGTTCATAACGTGATACACAGGCATTCTAGATGCAACAAAATGCTAAATTCTAGATTAGTTAATTGTACTCAAGAGGATCCACTTATATTTTTCTAAAAGTGTTGACAGGACAGCTACACAGTCCAAATATTAACTAGAGCTGGAAATTTATACCTTCTTGTTGCAGATTCTTCAGTTTCAAACATCATTCTAAACCGCGAGCTAAGTGGTAGTTGGTTTCTATAGATTACCTTGTTGGTTGAAAACTAGAGGCTAATTTAATTACCTTGCTATTGGCAGCTCCCGCAGAACAATATCAAGAACTTGCAAGGCTTCTTGAGGAGCCTCAGCCTGCCTTCCAGCTAAAAAATGCTCCAGACGATGGAGATCAGCCCTTGCAGCAAATTTAATGACTACCTTGTATGCTTTCTTACGCCTAGACATAAAAGACAATAGGAATTGTCAAACCAAATATGCTATTTTATAGGTGAAGAAAACATTGACAACAGGATGTCTCATAGCTAGCCCTGCTGATGAGGGAGAAGGCCAACATGAACACATCTGCAGCCCTGTAGCTCAGTGGCCGCAGCCTGCTGTAGTTCTCTTGCCCTGAACAAAATAGAGAAGGAAGGTAACACTTTCAGATTCTGTGCTCATGTAAACAATTCAGCCATTACTGGAAGGGACGAAGCAGTGGTACCCCAGTGTCCTAGAGGCCCAGGTTGACGATGTTGCCATCCACAGAGACGTTGGAGCTGAAGTTGTCAAACACCGTGGGGATGTAATCCTGTCAGGAACCACACGAACAAAGCATCAGTTCCAGCAAGCCGGGAACAGAATGCACATCGCGAGCTAACGATCCCCATTCCCTTCCCCCAAAAACAATTGGAGTGAAAACAAAAAAAGACAATCAGAGTAGCACTTTGCCAATTAGTCAGACACTGTACAACAGAGTAGCACTTTGAAAATCACTAGTTAGATATTGTTGAGTACTGCACCAAACATTTCACATGTCACAACTACCAAGATTGTTCTTTAAAAAAAGGTAGGAAAAAGGCTACACTTGTGATTTGTAAATAAAACAAGACAATATCTAAAAAGCTAAAAATGTACAGGTTCAATGGAACAGAAGTCTGATGACCATCTAGTTGGAAATCGGTATTCTTACAACACTATCCACTTATCATTAATGCTCGTTACTTGTAATTCCCTT
Source organism: Hyparrhenia diplandra (assembly GCA_015847255.1). NCBI lineage: Eukaryota > Viridiplantae > Streptophyta > Magnoliopsida > Poales > Poaceae > Hyparrhenia > Hyparrhenia diplandra. The sequence continues at coordinate 144,715 of JADLZK010000548.1, read as the reverse complement.
GACCCGATAACAAACAGGGACCACCGGACGCGTCGACAGACGCATGGACAACACGTGTCGCCTGAACGGAGGACAGAAAATCATGCGACACACAGATAGGAAAAGTGAAAAACAAACACAACAAGGGGCATTTTTGTACTTACTAATGTCAGGGAGGTCCATTTCAAGACAAACAAGATCCGCAAGCTAAAACCCATCGATGTCTGACATGTCCTAGAACAAATAAGAGAGTCATGACCTAGAACAAAGGACAAAATACAAGATAAAAACTGTGGTAGGGAACAAAAACAAGAAATACAATACAATACAAGGCAAAATAGAAGGCACAATACAAGGGGATGACAAGGGACTATACAGCACAATCAACAAAAAAAATACAATATAAAGTACAAGACAAGGGACAATCGAAACACAAATCGCAGGTCCTGTGATGACTTCAGCGTCTCGACCTCGAGGGCCTAACGCCCACTTTCGGCCTCGGCGAAAGTGTTACTTTCAAAAGGCGCCTTCAGCGCAAAGGTTTATATAGGGAATCAAGCGATGTCATTTTGTACTTTGTTGTCTTGTATCGCGCAGGGTCCCCCTGCTTATTTTTAAACAATTTGTTTTTAATAAAAGGGACAATACAGGGAGAAAACATCAAACATAAACAAGGCTACAGAGTTAACACTCTTTCCCCCACAGAGTCCACAGATCTTTCTATAGGATGGACAAATAACAGAGGAGGAGGAGATGCTCGTCGGAACCCTAGAGGAGAGGCGGGGCGCTCACCTACACAAACAAAAGGAGTTCCAGCAGCTATACTATGGCACAAAAATGGCATTTCACAAGTACTGAATCCACGCCCAGCTGCTACTCTGAATCAAACTCATTGTAGTAATGCAAGCACCCAACAGAAGACAAACTGAGAGCCCTGAAGCTCGATAACTGAATGACTGAAGATTTGCATTCAGTTTAGAAATATCAGAAAGTCGATCGCCTCTAAAACAAGCGAATGCAAAAACAGTCGCAGGAGCTACAGAGCTACTATATAGAGCTGACACACCATGCAGTTTGCTTGTTTCATGCTGAAACAAATTCAAATCTCCATCCCTGTGCCCTCCTCAAGATATGGTTAACCAATCGATGACCAAATCAACATCAATCACGAAATGGGATCGAAAGTACGCACTAGCAACAACTGATAAGGCATTGAGAAACAAGGAGGAAGGACACATACCGCGCCGAAAAATGCAGGTATATTTGAAATAATTGTTGACACAATTGTGCGCCTACAATTCATGTCTAATAATAAACAAGGCACAATGAATATGATCTTAAAAATTACAGAACATATATATGAAAAATGCACATTTGAAATAGTGCAAATAGTAATTGTTGATGATGCAGTTATATTTATATGTATATAATTAGAAAACCTGACTCATACATGTGAAGCCTACTGTGAGTACTAAGTACAGTTAACTTGTCCTGGCAAGCAAACACATAGAAAAGCACAATTAACAAAACTCTAGGCTCATAGGCAATGCGCATTGCATAATTTTCCTGGCTGAGTACACTGGTGGCAATTCATTAATTTCAGTAATTGTGGCATGCGTTAATTATATGAACTTGTTACCACTAGAGCAACACAGATTTCAGTTATAGCAAATGGGGTGGTAGAGCTAATAAGAATGAAAAGCTCATGATGTGGTAATGGAGAAGAGACCACACCTGCTCTAATGATAATTATTTCTTGCTCTGTTCTCATGTCGGGAGAAAAACTCTAATCAGAAATTGAATAACTTTTGGAGTAATTGGCCATGGATACTTAGGAGTAATTATCATCAACACCTGAATATACCCTGTAGGGAACAGCTAATGCTTTCAGGCTAAGATCAAAATACAAAGAGTAACTAAAAGAACAATGATAACAAAAAAATGGCCAAAAGGACAAGTACAATTGCATGCTCTAAATGATCTAAAAATGTTGACAAAATTTTATTTATAAAAGGCCAGATATTGCACATGTTACACACCATAATTACAGCAACAGAAGTGTGAAATTTACTACTAAAAATGTGCAATCATGAAAATGGTGCTTCTACATAAAGGAATACAATCAAATCACAGTTCAGTAGAATTCTAATGCACTTTGTATGCGTACATGTAGGTTATAACACAAAAATACCCTCATATATCACAGACAACCTGGTTTCAGTTGTAGTGATGTATATATAACACAAAAGAAAAAACAATTTGGATGGACATATACTTGCCTTAACAAAGAAATAGGCCCAAACATTTGGTTTCTTTTCAAGTTTAACTCCGGCTGAAAAGAAAAGAAAATATAAGTTAATTAACATATGGGCCGCATGCATAGAACTCTAAACTTCGTGTAGCAACGAAACAAGATTGCTGGCATGCTATGGCCCTGGAGCCAGAAGGCTAGTAGGCAAGGGCATTATGAATTTGTGATCCCGAATGGAGCCATTGTCTCTTGGCCGTAGTACTAAGATAAACAATCTGATAGAAAACATGAAGTAATAGAATAACATGATAGTAGTGCAATGTCTTTGTTCTGTTGCAATTCATGCAGATTTTAGTTAGTGCGTGCGTGTGTCAAAGAATTAAAAAATCTAGACAAATTTGCTTACTGAGCTACAAATTTGAGTACGGTCATCTTAATAGCTTGGTATATCAGGGTCATCTTAGTAGTCAGATCACAAGAATCTGTTACAATCTAAAAATACTTATCTCTGATACTTTTTGACATATGTCTAGTTACTAACACAAAATGACTTTTATTAGTGAAACAACTCCACACGAAGACAAGATAAGGCCGAACAAGAACAACCCATTAGTTACTGGAGACAAGATAAGGCTACCAAAAGTAAGCAGACATTAAAGCATCATGCAAAAATTAAGATCCAAACATCCAACAAGAAAAGGCAAATTCATCTCTCAACTGTACAAAAAGAAAGAAAAAATAATTATTATTCTTAAACTTTGCAGCAGCACCATCTCTCATATAAATCGGAGCTACTTTAGTAAGTAACAACAACACATGCATTGCACAAATTTTAGTGGTTCGGTTCAAAGTACAACCTTTCACCTTCTACACTCTTTATCTTTGGGCGTAGATACAACATCATTCACTAGCTTTATAAGTATTGGGAGCTGTTCCTTTGTAGCAGATGCAACAACTCTTGAAACTACTTCTAAAGCAGCCTGTTCATCATTAGAAATTGATCAAGTCTCTGAACTAGAAGTGGAACCATACTACAGGGAAGGTAAGTACTTACTGATATAGTGGATGTACTGTACAAATATGGTTTCCAAAATTTACAAAACACAAATATAAAAATTGCACATTACAAATAATGCAAATATTACTTGTTGTTAACGCAATTTAACTGTACATGATAAATACAAAATCCGACTGATGCATGTGGAGAAAATCACCAGCTATTCAAAAATCACTGATGTAAGGCAAGATATTAGAGAGGAAAAATTAGTGGCTATTCAAAATGACTATCATTTGACTAAAACTCAACCTAGATAAGAAAGGACAATTGCAGGAGAGAGAGCATGCTACTCACACGCCATGAGTGCAGAGCCACTACACTGCCACAGTACATCCTGAAGCTGCCATGCTACCACAACGCATCCAGGAGCCTGCCAACCAAAAATTGCCCTGCTATTGGCCCTGCAATACTAGCTGTTAGTTTTGCATGCTATTTGATGCAAAAGGTGTTTAGTGCTGAGCAAAACATGATGATAAGGCACTAGGGACTAACTTATATTAACTAACACATTTTCATCCCGTAGGCCGTAGCTCTCTCACTTACACATAATGAAAACACATACAAATAAGCAATCACAAAAATCTGATGTACATGGACACATATACAATAAAAAAATTACAGTAAGGAGCAGCTGAATCTCGGATCACTGAACTGTGCTATATGACGAAGATGAACTGCATTAGCTGAACATTGTACTAATTAACGAACTGCTACAGCAGCTAAATGCTAAACCAAACTTAAACTCTAAATACTTGCATAAAAAACTCTCTACTATGAATGCTCGCATAGATGCATAGAACTCTGAATCAGTTAAGAACAGAAGATCTGACGAAATGAGAAGGAAAAAAAGACAAAGCAAGAACAGAGATCGAAATAATGGTTGGTGACATTGAGAAATTTGTATGCTTTGAAGCCAAAAAATAATCTCAGAAGTTGGGTGACGGGCCCATGCTAGTAGAGAGCTGACAGTTCATTCTCTAAACTACAAATTCCAATCCCGTCAGTAATGGAGAACACATGTTTATATGTTCCTCATTTTCTTTACCTAATCTGAACACCACATGTTTCAATTTTCACAAAACAATTGCAAATAGCAGACTGAAACTAGACACCTGGTGGACTTAAAGCAGTGGCACCTACAAGTTACAACAAATAAGAATTAGATAGACTGCACATACAGACTTCTAGTGCTACAACTGTGGCATCACAATATTCTTCATGCCTACAACTATAAGCTCCATTATTCTACTTTTATGTATGATTCAACTCTTCTCTTCTTATTTCTTCTCTAGATATTTTATTTTATCTGACTCTAATCACAATGAATAACCATAACTAAACTATCAATAACATGCATGTGAATAATTTCCCGCTGAGCTAATTATAGGCAAAACTGCACATGCTAGAGCACATGTGAATAACTATTCAATCTGCTGAACTAATTATAGGCAGTTCGCAGAATCCCCACTCACCATGTAGCCATTCCACAAATCGCCCACCACACAAGGCAAATCCCTCATGCAATCTGACAAACTCAAATTCGCTGGGGACAAACATCAACCCCAAACTACCTCCAATCCCCTGCCAAAACCAAAAGGCCTGCTCATGACGGTGTACAACCATCTACATGCACGCAAATCCCAAATCCCCACAAATCCAAAGAAAATGTAACCTACACATCAATCTCAGGCTACATCCCTAAATCCCCTGCCCCAATCAGAGTCTAAATAGCTAGGTTAGGGTTGGAGAGCTCGGTCACAACAACAAGGAGAAGGAAGGGAGGGCGCACATGAACCTGATGGATGCTTGTCGCCGGCAAGCAACCAAGGGCCCCCATGAACTCCTAGCGAAGGGGTGGGGGCGGCGGTCCCCAATCTCCGATGGATCTACCATAGCCGGCGTGGATGGGTCGGGAAGAAGCTAGGAGCGGGCATGGGGAGGTGGTGAGACTAAACGCCTGACGAGGAAGTCACCATTTCACCAAGGAGGACCTCGGGAGGACCTCGCGGTGGCCGGTCGCCGGAGAGAGTGTGTGGGAAATGAAAGGTTGAGGATGAGCATGCGCTGAGCATGCGCCTCGGGCTGGTTGGAGGTTGTCTTAGCGGGTGCTCCCTAGTTCTCGACCCGATAAGGACACACCCGACAGACAAAACAAAAACGAGTCGCTCGCGCTTGCATGTCGCCTGTGCAGGTGACGCGTGTCGCAAGAAATGAGAAACAGAAATCATTCGACCGACAGATAGGAAAGATGATAAAATAAATAGATGGTCAAAGTATACTTTAGAGGATTGTGTCATGTTAAGCTGTGTCTTATAAAAGATAATGCATGGATTAACATCTATATAAATGCCTTATGTCTAGTAGTATATTTCCTCTGTCCAAAAGTATTTAATTTATTTATAGCATTCAAATTTCTGTCATATATTTTCACTTTCAATGAGCATTTGTATGAGCCCAGTGGTCAGTACGTCGATAGGAGGCCCAACGAACAAATTTAACAATCAGAAGCCCAGTGGGCTCCGTGTGTGGTGAACGAAACACGCCTTAGCCGTATCAATAAACCAAACATAAGCTTCTTGTATTATCACTAGAAAGAGGGGGGAATGGATGGACATGGATTGGTTTGGTTCCCTTTGCTCCGCTGCAAATGGCAATTGCAATTAGCAGCAGACAGGGGATGGCAATGGCATCAAAACCAAGCTGCTTTGGGTATGTTTGGTTGCATCAAAATGAGCTAAGACCTTGCTATAATGGGCCTCCTTTAGTAAATTTGGTTGCAAAAACCGAGTGAAGCAGTGCCCATTTGGGCCAACCGTACGCACTTAACCTTTGCCGCCGATCGAATCGCGCAGGGTGGCCATTCATTCTGGCCGTGCTCAGCCGCATGGCCCGGACACGGGCGGACTTTCCCCTCGACCGCCTCCTTGGCTCACCCTCCGTCACGCAGCGGCTTCCCCTCCCGCTTCAGCTCGCGGGCGGCGACGCCCCCGGAGTTTGCAGCGGCGTCCGTCCTGACCCACTCCTACGGTGGTGCTCAGGGAGGTGCGACTGAGGAGCTCGTCCCCCCCGCAAACCCGAGGGCGCCCCGCCCCGCCCCCGCCGCGTCTTTGGCCTCGACCTGAACCCACCCTGCCCGCGACTAGTGGAAGAAACGCCCGTCCGGTGGCGGCATCGGCGGCAAAGACGGCCGCCGTGGGCACCGCGCGGGCGTCTTGGCTGGCCGGAGGAGGATGACGACCGACGCCCCGCCGCAAGAACAACCGCAGGGTGCGCCGGGAGGCACCAATGCCGACGCCTTCTCGCCGGACTTCGCCGCCATGGTCGCACCTCGAGGTACCAACGCCGCGTCCCCTGGAGGCACCAACGCCAACGCCTTCTCGTCCATGGTCGCAAGAACAACCACGGGATATTGTGAATTTATTTGACTTGTTAATCTATTCGATTCAATTCGATTTCATCCGTGCTTTGATGGATTGAGTCTCGCTGCTCGGCAGCTAGCTGCCATCACTTGTTTGCCTTGACTTGCTAGCGCGATTTGTCTCGATTTTCATCAATTTGTGTTGATTTGCACCATGATTTGTTAACTGCACACGATGGCAAGCATGCCCCACCAAATGTTCGATAAAATGTCACAGAGGAGGTGAACTCACCAAAAGGAGGAAGAGTTGATCAGATGCAAATCACCAAAAGAACCAAACACTCTAATCTCTTAACCGCGCTACAATGGGCCACTAAAACCAAAAAAAAAAAAGAACCAAACAAACACATACGGATAGATTTAGTCAGGCTAATTTTAGCTATCTTTAGGATGGACACACCAAAACCAAACACAACCTTTTACGTCCCGATTTGGCATCCAAACCCCATGCAAAGCTAGGAGGCGGGAGAGTGAGTGTGATGAGGCTGCAGGCAGGGGAGGAGAACCTGGACATGCATCGACATCAGCATGCATGCATCCAGTCCGGTCCACCGTATCTGTCTTTTTTTCTTCTTGGGCTGGGGGATCTTCTGCGACCCTGGCTGTATGTACACAATACCTACCGTATAGTTTTTTTTTTTTTTCTGGTTTGTTGAATCCACTCGCATCAGCCGTTAGCAGCTAAAATTACTACAGGGACATCAAACAGACTTGAATTAGTACCCCCCCTAGTATGAATTTAAGCCGTTTTGGTCTTTTAGATACACTAAGAATTTTGCGCGTTGCCACGGGAAAACACTGAGGATCTATTTGAATCACTACTTAATTGTTATAATATGAGATACATAGGCAAGGTACCAAATAATCCAGGCAAAAGAAATACAACTAACATTATCAAATGAAATAATTTTGTTTATGTTTGCAAGGCTAATACTCAACTGCATACAAGGGCATAAAATACTGATAAGAGATCTTGGATCTCAACATTGGCAATGGAATAGTAAAAAAAAAAAAAGCAAAATGCAGAACCACTGGACATAACAAAATTAATCTGGCACATCAATAAAACTGGATAAGCGTGAGTAGTGATTTACTGAAGGCTAGCTATTAGGCATATGTGCATTATGAAATCACAAAATCAAATCAATTCCTGTACGCAATTAGAAAAATCAGTGATATATCCAAAATCCTATACGCAAGCATGTGTGCCTTGTACCCGCTGACCCATCAACAAGGACAACAACTCAGCTGTTTGTATCAAGCATACCAGGTTTCTTGATCCGAGTTGAGGTCTTAGCTTCTGATTCGATTAGAATCCCACTTGCTTTCCGATGAAGCTTCTAGGGAGATTGCGACATCGCCTTCCGTGCTGCCCATCTCCTCGCGCCACCGTACACAGCGCCTCTCCCGCGCCAGCCAGCCGCGCGTTACTTGTGCCCCGGGGTGCAGCTGTTTGCCTGCTTGTCCTCGCGTAGCCCATCCGCCGGGCCTCAGCCGTCGTATGACCCTAATGTCATCTTCCTCTGCTCCGACCAGAGGCTGCGGCTGCTTCTCCCGCGCTGGCCGACCGCGTGTCGCTAGGGGTGCCGAGTCGAGCGACGGTTGTGTGGGCTTCTGTGGTCGACCTCTGCGCGTGTCGGCACTGGAGGAACCACACCATTGTTCAGACCTTGGCCGCCCCTGGAACGCCATGCCTCGTCAGATGGAACATGTGCCAGTCTTCGTGAAGAGGGTGCACAAACCTGGCAAGGGCCGAAAGTAATTCCCTTGCCCGGTACTTACTTTCCGTGGAATTTGCGATTTGTTTAGGACCGGTCCCATATATGCCGACGATTTGGAGGACACACGGAGCGCCAATCCAACATCCGATGTCGGGCGGAGGGACAGGAGGCCGGAAACAATACGGTTCGAATCAGATTTGGCCGGCGGACAGAATTTCTCGGCAGATTGACAGAAATTTTCGTGTTTTATTATTAGGTATAGATATAGATATACAATCTTGTCTACTCCATAAAACGACTTAAATTTTGAAATGAAGAAAGTGGTTTATATTAGTTGGTCGACAAGATTTTTTTCTGTCTATTCTTTCACTTTCCATGATCTTCTTGCCTCGTATATAATCCAGACTCATGGTCTATACTGATGTGAGTTAGAATAACACGTGTTCAACTCGTACCAAAAAGCTTCAAGACCCGCCAAGGGACACGATACACAACAATAGAAATACCCGTAAGAGAACAGTAATAATGGATACAGTGGTCGCTTTCTGGTTTCACGTGATTAAAGATCTCTATAGATACGGCAACATACCGAAATGTTCCACATGCCCCTGCTGATCCATCACCTCACCTGCATATGGTTTCATATCCTTGTCGTAGCCGTATCCAAACGCCACATAATTTCTTCACTCTTGGCACTTTCCTCGCTTAAAAGTTAAAAGGTTTTTGTTCAAACAAGAAACACACTGAGTCCCTGACCAATAGACGATGACTAGCAAAGTAGTCATCACTTTTCACCTAATTTTTTAATAAATTTCAGTAGGCGTTCAACCCTCTTATTTTTTTTAAAAAAAATAATAACAGCACTCGTCACTTCTGTAACTGTTAGACTAACCTCAGTGAAGATTTTAACTCATTGTTTTCAAAATTCTTGTATGTAAGAAACATTATAGATAAGTTTTATCCTCGTTCACCGGTATTATATCACCTCGGCTTATTCGATTCCTATGAAACTCGTCTAGAGAACCTCCACTGACGGGCATTAGAAGAACACACGTATATGAAGATTCAAACTTCAAATTCTTTGACCAATAATTTAAGTACTAAATTTCAATTGTTATTACACAAACTTGATGTGGTTAGATTTATAACTAAATTTACTATGCAATTATCATAGCTTTATAAATACAAATAATACAATATACAATAAAATAATTAAATAGACGGTCAAAGTATACTTTAGAGGATTGTGTCATGTTAAGCTGTGTCTTATAAAAGATAATACATGGATTAACATCTATATAAATGCCTTATGTCTAGAGTATATTTCCTCTGTCCAAAAGTATTTAATTTATTTATAGCATTCAAATTTCTGTCATTTTCACTTTCAATGAGCATTTGTATGAGCCCAGTGGTCAGTTTGTGTGTACATCGTCGATAGGAGGCCCAACGAACAAATTTAACAATCAGAAGCCCAGTGGGCTTCGTGTGTGGTGACGGTGGAGCCGACAGAGCATTGCTCTGCTGCGTGCCTCATAGCTTGGCAGGCAGAACGCTCCCCTGGATCGTTGCCGGCATTGCTGCCCATGATGACATTCCGGTCGCCGGAGAGTTCCCCGCCGCCGCAGGTGAGGAAGCACCAGGCGATGTACTTGCACGTCCGGACATGTAGAGCTTCGATCATGACGTAGCAGTCATCAGAGCCACCGCCATAAGTACATCTCAAAGTTGACTTCACGGTGAAGTATTTATATTTCCAAAAAATGGGAATTTTGGAAAGTTTTACGTCTTATGTATTCACGTTCATTGCAACATGTTGGCTTCCTCGATCTGCATGCGTCGTCAATGACATGCTAGTAGACAACACATGATTCTCCTAACTAGCTAGCAAGTAAACAACGTATGATTCTCCTAACGACTATAGCAACACCAACACATGGCAATACTTTTGTGGGGAGTGTTCAAATGAAATTTTGTGAAATTCAGTGAAAATTTGAATACTCATCAAGAACACGCCTACCCTAAAGAACATGTAAGTGACACATGATTCTCCTAACCGGCAACACACTTTCGCATGCCAATAGTGCCTGTGTGTGTTCAAATTTTGTGACAGTGAAGAATTAAAAAAACATAATATTAATTTGATATTAGACTGGCACTTATAATCAGCTGTCGTTTCATCAAGGAGCATTATATTAATTTGATTTGAAGAAGTAGCATATATATTAGGGGAAAATTAATACAACTAAATAAATTTCCATCTACTTAAATTGGTTAGCCTTGGATGTCAAGATTTGCAATAATCACTTTGATGAACTGAAGGGAGACAACGTACGTCCATGAAAGAAAAACGCGACTAGTTAAGCTATCCATGAGAGGGAGACAGTTGCGCAAGCAGACATGGCACACACACATCCATCCATCCATGGCAGCGGATCGAGCTAGGACCGTCAATGTGCACCAGCAGCAGCCGGGACGACGACGCCTGCTGCTGCTGATGGTGGAGCCCGCAGAGCAGTGACGGCGCCCCTCTGTGTTGCACATCTCCTCGGTAGGCACAAACCTCCCCTGGACCGTCGCCGCAACGCGGTGGTGACTTTCTGATGGTCGAGTTCCCCGCCGCCGCAGGTGAGGAAGCAGGGGCCTATTGCTGCAGAAATTTAAGCGACAAATAATTTAGATATATATAGTATAACGAATAAACGGCTGTCGATCAGCAAGAGATATGTAAGTAACCGACAGTCGCAGCTCATGCGTTGGACGATGACGTAGCGGCCGGACTGGTACAGCTTCATGACGTAGCACTCGTTGTTCTGCGCCGCCGTGTCCATGGACGACGGCGGCGCATCCCAATCCCAACAGCTGAGGTAACATGTGTCCCAGTAGATGGGGCACATGTGAATCGAAACCGGTGGCGCCCCGTGCAGAGGAAGCAGTAGTACATCTCCGTATTCTCCACCGAGGCGGCGTTGGTAAACATTGTCATGTTCTTCACGTCCAGGTGGTGTTCAGATGCTGCTGCTGCTGCGACCATGGCGGCGAGGAGAAGAAAGGCATGGAGGAGGATGGTGGAAGAAGAAGTTGCCGAGAGAGACGACATTGTCAGGCAGAGGCAGAGCGGGGTGTTGGTGTGAAGCTCTACGTATGTATGCAGTAGCATATATAGCATGCATGGTGAATCTATCTAAAACAAAAAGGCTTTTTTGCATTGGTTATAAACTCACATCTGGCAAAACAATTTTCAGAAATAATGCACCTTGGCGTCATCAAGAACACGCCAATAAACAGAGTCCTGTACATGCTTCTCCTAACTAGCAACATATGCGGCATGCTAACGCTTAGCTTGTTTGTCCAAAATTTTATGAAACCGTACTCATCAAGAACACGCCGGCCAAAAGAACATGTAAACAATGCATGATTCTCCTAACATGTAAACATGCCAATACTTGTGTGTTCAAAATTTTGTGAAACTAGATAGCTAGCTGGTACCCCTTGTGTTGAAGTAGGTGGAATTAAGAAGCAGCGATAGCAATTTGCTTTCTTTCAAAAAAACAAAAACAAAAACAAAAGCAATTTGCACAAGGATGACGATAAGATCTTCAAGATGCATCTCGGTTCTGTTATGCGTCGATCGTAAATGGAGAAGGTTGGAATTTTAACAATTTCAGATAAACCCCAATGTTTCACACAAGGGACGGAAACTTGTTCAGGTGTCTGAATTTTAGTTACATTTTTAGGCAATGTTAAGTGTTGGTTGTTCCTCCACCAAAAGTGAGGTGACTTATTATAAGTCAGGTGACTCAGGACATATAAGTCATACTTGTTTGGTTGTAATGACTCATAAGCTCATTGATGACCTTGTTAACCTTCCCTTCCCTTCCCACTTACCCTCCCTCCCTGTCCGGCGGCCATCTCATTCTAAATTTGGTTTACAAATATGCATACAAATATCCATACAAGTGTTGATAAAAGTCCTCACACAAAAATACAAATTGTATGCTTTGGGATTGAAACAAATACAAATTACCTCCTTCTATGCAATCCTTCCTCTATCCAATCACGAAAAACATTCATGTTATGATCATCACCGTGTGTTGCCCCCCTGTGCTTGAGTTGCACGTCTTCAACGTTAGCGCCGGCCATAACCGACTAGGCTCATCCACCATTGGAATGAACTCCTCCTCATCATCACACTCTTTGAAATCTCTATCCTCCAATTTACTCTCTCTAATGTAATTATGTAGAGCCATGCATGTGAAATAATTTACTCTATTTTGGTGGTGGATAAGAGGGCATCTGTAACAAAATTCTCCAATTCTCCACTTGTTTTTCAGTACACCAAAGGAATGCTCTATATCATTGCAAATTTGTAAATTTCTATGATTAAAGGTTTGTTTTTTACCTGTTGGTGGCAGACCTTGATTGTACTTTTTGGCAATGGTACTTTGTACGCTGCGAGATCTGGAGGGAGGAGGCGGCTCGTCCAAGATTGAGAGGGGAGTAGAGGAGGAGCGGCCTACGGGTGCAAGGGGCGCGGGGTCGCGTGATGCGGCTGCTACCGATATGGTTGGACATGGGCCCCATGTAGGAAAGGTGTGGGCTCCATGCAGAAAAGGTGGCTTATAAGTTTTAAGCGGCTATTTGAACCAGAAAGGCATCTCCTTGAATTGGTTAGCCTTGGATGTCAAGATTGGCAATAATCGGATGTGAAACGCATATATTCAAGGTTTATGTAATCACTTTGATGAACTGAAGGGGGAGACAACATACGTTATAAACTCAAAGAAAAAACACGACTAACTCGCTAACGATGAGAGGGAGACATTTGCGCAAGCACACACACATGAAACACACACATCCATCCATGACAGCGGATCGGGCTAGCTAGGACCGTCAATGTGCACCAGCCGGGACGACGACGCCTTCTGCTGATGATGGCGGAGCCCGCAGCAAAGATGGCGGCCTCTGTGTTGCACATCTGCTCGGTAGGCAACCACCTCCCCGGATCGTCGCCCGAACGCGGTGGCGGCTTTCGATGGTCGAGCTCCCCGCCGCCGCTGGTGAGGAAGCAGGGGCCAATTGCTGCAGAAATTTAAGCGACAAATAATTAAGATATATGTAAATAACATACATCGACACGGCTATGGATCTGCAAGAGATATGTAAATAACCGACGTGTCGCATCCCATGCGTTGGGCGATGACGTAGCGGCCAGATTTGGTACAACTTCATGACATAGCAAGTAGTCGAAACGCACCAGGTGTGTCCATGGACGGCGGCGGCGCATCCCAATCCCAACAGTTGAGGAAACATGTGTCCCAGTAGATGGGGCACATGTGAACGAGGATCGGGTGGCGCCCGCAAGCGCAGGAAGCAGTAGTACATCTCCGTCCCCACCGCCCGAGGTGGCGTTGCTAAACGCGTCATGTTCTTCACGACCGGTGCTGTTCGGATGCTTGCTGCGGCGACCATGGCGGCGACCAGAAGAAAGGCATGGAGGAGGATGGTGGAGGAAGAAGCTGCCGAGAGAGACGACATTGTCAGGCAGAGCGGGGTGTTGGTGTGAAGCATATATAGCATGCATGGTGAATCTATCTAAAACAAAAAGGCTTTTTTGCATTGTTTATAAACTCACATCTGGCAAAACAATTTTCAGAAATAATGCACCTTGGCGTTATCAAGAACACGCCAATAAACAGAGTCCTGTACATGCTTCTCCTAACTAGCAACATATGCGGCATGCTAACGCTGAGTTTGTTTGTCCAAAATTTTAAAATTGAATACTCATCAAGAACACGCCGGCTAAAAGAACATGTGAACAATGCATGATTCTCCTAACTACTGTGGCAACGTACACATAGTATGCCAATACTTGTGTGTTCAAAATTTTGTGATACAGTACTAGCTAGCTAGCTGGTACACCGTGTGTTGTAGCAGGTGGAATTAAGAAGCAACGATAGCAATTTGCTTTCTTTCAAAAAAACAATAGCAATTTGCACAAGGATGACGGTAAGACCTTCAAGATGCATCTCGATTCTGTTATGTGTCGATCGTATATGGGAGAAGGTTGGAATTTTAACAATTTCGGATAAATCGCAATGTTTCACACAAGGGACGGAAACTTGTTCAGGTGATATTATCTTCAAAACATGCAACAAACGGTTGGTAACATTCGGTGAAATCTAATCATAGATGATCTAGCCTAGTTCGGTCCATTCTAAGGATGTGGCTATTAATTCGAATAGATTTAAATAAACTCTACAAAGGTTGTAAAAATCCCCCCACACGATAAGCGTTGTCTACTCCACGGCCAATGGTTCGACAGGCTTAACGAGATCCCGGTACCCGCTTGGTTGCGAACCTAGACTTCTGTATACTCTCTACCAAAGGCTTCTTGGGGGTTGGATGGGGAGATCACTTAGCACCCCAACGGGAAGATCACACAGCATCCCACGGGAAGATCACTTAGCATCCCAACTATTTAACATTTATCATTAATCATATATACTCATTCTCGCTTGCTTAACGTGGAAGATCACCTAGCATCCACGCCAACCCGACCACGGAAGATCACCTAGCATCCGCGTCAGCTCCCAATCGACCTATTGCCTACTTCCGGCCTCCTAGGTATTAAATATACATTAATCTAATGGGGTGTGAGATCCAGCCGTCCCATCCCGGCGTGTGGCTGTACGTAAAATCACACTAGGTAGATGGTCTATGAACCGGTCCTTACGAGGCAAGTATCTCTCCGCAGGAATCCCTACTCGATTTTTGATGTATTAGTCTACCTCCACCCACCTCTTTGGTTGTTAGGGTTCATTTATACTACTACTATTCAAGTTATTATTATAAGCTTAAAAACATATTACGAAGTTTTACGCACTTAGCCCATAAAACTCCAGCACTTAGCTTTTAAACAGGTTATCATTTTATGCTCTCTTAGAAAGGTCATGTTCAACTTATCATCTTATTAATTATCTTTAGTTGCATAGGAATTAAGTCAGGTTAGGGGTAAGGACTTGCCTGGGTTGTCAATGTCGTCAAGCTCTGGGATGAAGTCACGGTTGTCTTCTTCTCGGTAGAGGTTGTCATCGGCTATTCACACGTTTCGGCGATATTATCGAAATAAATATTAGGGCAATAGTAAAGCGATAAAATAAATCATGTGATGATGGGTGAAAACATCATAAACGAATAAAGATTGATTTTAGAAAAAAATATCGGAAGTGGTTTGACCTAAATCGGAGTTACGGTTTGAAAGTTATGATTTTCTAAATATTAATCCACATGATTTGGTTTATTTACATATTTTTGTGGGATTTTTTTGAGACTTAGAAAATGCATTTTCAATACTTCGAGTACAAATTCTGGGTACACATAACAATTAACCTTGTGCATACACACATTGTCCTCCTGCCCATGTGGCTGACCAGTGGGTCCGGGGCCCAGCCCACCTGGCGCTTGACGGGCGGGGACGACGTCCAGATGGTGGGCCACGTGGCACCTCCTTCGTCCGTCACGCCCGACGATGGCGCCTTGCTAGAGTACGACCGGGTTTGGCCGCTTCTTGCCCGAAGCTCGCCACGAGGGGCTCGTAAGCTCCTCCGCGTCATCCCGGACCCCATGGTCGGCGTCTGGAAAGCGGGACGTGGCATCTCCCACGGCGGCGGCGTGCGCGGTGGCGTCCGGCGGCGGCGGTGCTCATCGACGGCGTATTACTGAACAAAAGGAACTGCTAAGAAGAGGAAAGAACGGGAAAGGGTTAAGGGACTCCACTAGCTCACCAATCACGACTCGTAGTGGCCCAATTCCATCGGCGTCGTCAGACTCGTGCTCGCGGCGGCAGAGCTCCCAGGTTGGGGGAAACCCAAGCGGAGAGAGGAGAGGAGGAGGGAGAGAGCGGGGGCGAGCACTGTGCGTTCCAGAGCGCGGCGGAGCTCTTGCGGGAAGAGGCGAGGTCGGAAGGGCGCCGGAGGTGGGCTATTTATAGCTGCGCCGCGGCGAGTTCGGCCGCCGGGATATTCCTCCAGCAAGCTTGATATTTTCCAGCAAGGTCTGGTGACGCTCGCGTGGGCATGTAGCTCCCTGTGCCGTCGGGTCACGTCCGCCATCGTTTGGCGTGCCGGTGGCTAGCTGGCCGTGCTGCGGTGGCCGATGATCAGGCAAGTAGGTCGTCGGGTGCCATATGCTCGGGTCGTTGCTGGTGTTGTGCGCCATTGATGGCAGCTGGGACTCAGGCACCGAGGCGGCGCTGGCGCCTGGCTCGCTGTGCGGCCAGCTGCAGCTGCGTAGCTTGCCGTTGACTACGCTAGCGAGGGCAGAGGGGGGCCATGCCGGCGTGTCGAGTGGAAGGAGAAGGAGGGGAGGCGGGTCGTTCGGGTTGGGCTGGTTTGGCCGGCCCAGCTCGGGCGCGAGAGAGGAGGAGGGAGGGAAGTTGGGCCGCGGGAATTGGTGGCCCGTGAGCTCTTCTCCTCCTTTCTTTCTTTTTCCATTTCCCTTTTCCTTTATTTCTTCTCTATTTTATTTCTTTTAATTCATAACACCTTTGAGTTTAGTCAAAGCTCTAATTCAAATATTTCTAGAAGATCAAAACAATGGCAAGGTGGCAGAACACCGGGGTTTTCAAAAAGTTCAAATTTTTAGCGAATTGTAAAAATCGGCGTGTTACACACGTCTTCGACGTTGGTGTTGTAGCTGACTAGTCTCAACCACCATTGGAATGAACTCCTCATCATCACACTCCTCAAAATCTCTATCTCTTGTTGTCTCTAATGTAATTATGTAGAGCCATGCATTACTTTGTTTTGGTGGTGGATAAGAGGGCATGTGTAACAAAATTCTCCTCTTGTTCTTCAGTACACTAAAGGAACGATCTATTGCATTGCGGATTTGGGAATGTCTATGATTTAAGGTTTATTTTTTGCCTCTTGGTGGCAGACCTTGATTGTTCTCCTGGAAATGGTACTTTGTACCTTTGTCGGTGGAAGATAATCAGGCTGCGAGATCTGGTTGGGAGGGAGGAGACGACGATGAGAACGGTAGGGAGGCAGGGGAGGGGCGCAGGGTCGCGTGATGCGGTTGCTACCGATATGGTTTGATGTGGGCCCCACATTGGACAGGTGTGGGATCCATGCAGGAAAAGGGTGGCTTATAAGTTTTAACCAAGGGTGACTTATAAGTTGGTGCTATTTAGCAAAATAAGTCACTTATTTCACTTTTTAGGACCCCTTTGGATGGTAGGGTAGATATAGGATAGGAATAGGAAATGTACCGGATTGAGGTGCCATGTTCGAGCGATTCCTTAGGAATTGTTCTTGTAGGAAAACGCGATACGGGGTGCCTTTGGTTGCCAGGCGAGGTCGGCCCCACAAATCCTGTAAAAAACCAAAAAAATCTGGGATGACCTTTCTTGCTCGCTTTGCCGGGAAGGCCGACGGCGGCACAAACATTTGACGGCACCAACCCTGCTACCTCCGCCCAACCCACCGTGTCTTTCTCGCTCGCTCTTCCGAGAAGGCCGACGGCGGCGCCCCACCTCCGCCCCCAACCCGCGCAGACGGCGGCGGCCCACCCCCCAAAACCGGCGAACGACAACACCCACCATCGGGGGATCCGGCGGCGCACACCGGGATCCGCCGCCGGGCGAGCCCCTCCCCACCGGCGCTATGGCGGGCGGCAGTGGACGTCGCCGCCCCACCTCGCCCCCCCTCCCCCCGTGGCTCTATCTTCCCGGCAGCCTCGGTCAACCACAACTCCGGCTCGGCTCGGACCTACCTCCGCCGCATGCGGCGCGGACGGCCGACGAGACAGCTGTCGGCAGTCATCGTAGGCCGCTGGGATCCGTCGTAGGCCCATGAGACTGCAGCTCCCGCTAGCTCTACATCGTATGCGTCCTCCTCGTTGTCCACCCTGAGCGTGCACGCGAGTTTCGCGCCAAGAAAGTTTCCATGAAGTCGGAGCTCTTGTTTGGATTCATGTGAAATTCCTGTGAAACGTGTTGTAGGAATCGATTCCTATGGAAACTTTCCTTCGTTTTTCCTTTGATCCAAAGGGCGATGACGTCAGCAATTCTTATGGAATGGAATCCTCCACTTTTCCTACGTTTCATCCTCAATCCAAATGGGGCCTTAACTTATACGGCCCCTTTGGATCACAAGGAAATTGAAGGAAAAATGCAGGAAAGCTATGAACGCAGGAAAGGAATGAAAAGCGTTAGGAAGAATCATTCCAGAGGAATCGTTCCAGGTTCCAGCCTCCCATCCCCATCTCCCTTAAAGGAATCGTGTTCCAGCCTCCCCTCCCCATCTCCCTCACGCGTCAGGCTACCAGGCCCGGTTGGCTCCTCCTCTCCCCGAGGCCGTACACGTTTTGCATCGCAGCGGCGCCATCACATAACCTGGTGGCCAGACGGGGCAGCGCTGCCGACTGCGCCTTCCGCCACCACCGTGTCCCCTCCATCAGGCATTATCAGGCTGGCGCACGGATCCATGGCGGGGACAGCAGCGCGACCTCTCAGCATGACCTCACGAGGAGTAGGTGCGGGGCTCCTCCCTCCTAGCGCCGCCCAGATCCATTACGGGGGCGGAGGACACGGATGCAGGACTACCGGAGCGCCCCTCTTCCCCGACCTGCTGTTGGCGACCGGATCTGTCCCCATGGCCGCTGGATCCGCCTCGCCGCAAGTCGCCCGACGCCGCAGGTCGCCGCTTGAGACCCGCCGCTTCGCAGCGAGCTTTCCTGTGGTTTCCAACAGGTCGGAGCGGATGCTTTTTTCCTCTAGAAAGTTTCCTTTGAAACCAAAGGCTGGCTGACGTCATCAATCTCAATCCTATCCTATCCTGTGTTTGCCCTCTGTTTCACCCATGATCCAAAGGCCCCCTAAGTTTGTGACTTGTTTGGAAACAAACAAGGCCTAAAGAACTTGTAAGCAATGTATGATTCGCCTGACTAGCAACATATGCATGTCCGTACTTGCAATTGCGTGTTCAGAGTTTTGTGAAAAACTAGTCCGTGCCCCGCCGTGTTGCCGCGGGTGCAAGCATGCAATAATAGAAATTTGCACTAGTACTGTTTGCATGCTTGTGTCCCGTAGTTGATTAATAAGATGTAAAGGGATGATGAAAACCTTCTCAGTACATATGTTTTTTTCTTCGCACATTGAGAAGAAAGGTCGGAAATTGAGCAACTCCTAACAAAACCCAAAGTTTCGCAACAGCACATAAATACCAGCGAAGCAATATTAGTCTTGAAATGTTATTTTGTACTCCCTCCGTCCCGAATTATTTGTCATTCAGATTCATGCACAGAGACCAATGCCAAGACTAAAAGACCAAAACAACCCTATATATGCACGACATGACATGACACCGATGTCTCTCTCTCCTCCTGCTGGTTTGTTCCATGGGGACCGATGTCTCTCTCTGCTCCTGCTTGTTTGTTTCGATGGGGAAAGTGGGATGGGCCGATGGGGTGACATCGTGACAGGATAAGTCTGCAAGGCTACAAGATAAGTCTCGGGCCCATACTATAGTAGCCTAGGCGATATTTTATTTGGGTACACGGCGCTGTTGCTAAAACGACACATAAATCGGGACTCTCTCAAATCAGCTACAACCGAGAGAGGCAGAAAAGGGCGATTCGGGAGCCGCGGCGGAGACGGCGGTCTCCTCCGCCTCCGACGGCCTGAGCATCGCCCCGGAGGGTTCGGAGACCGGCCAGAAGTGCTCCCGCCGGATGGCACGGGTGGTAGGGTAGGTCCTAGTAGATCTAGGGTTTGGTGTCCTTATACCGTCGGCGAGGTGGAGGCGACGGTAACGAGTAGGAATAAGTCCTCTCGGACCCTTCCCCATCCCTATGGCGTTTCTTTCCTCGCCTTTGGCGGCGGGGAGGTGGTCCGGGAGGTGAGCCGTTGTACAGGAAGGTGTTTCCCCGACTCATCATCCCCCGTGAAGGAGGTGAGTTCGTTTGGCTTTTGCTTGGCAGATAGAGAGGATGCTTTGGGTTTGGTGGAAGTTTGGCGAGTGAAGCTGGTTCAACCTTTCGGGCGGCGTTTTTTGTAGTTGGTCCGTCGCCCCAAAAATGGTGAACCTCCTTCCAAGGCGAAGGAGCTTGGGGCGTGTCCCCGGCCAATGGGCTTGCCGCGGTGGCTTCATCTCGCCGTTCTCGGCGAGTGTTTATTGCGGCTCTTCCAAAAGCTTCATAGCGACGGGGCTCCGGCAATGATTTGTTTGAGCCATGGTTTCGTGGAAATGGATTCCGAAAATCAAATTTTAAAAATTAATGGCGATGCTCGACGGCGACGAAACCTTTGAAAACCTACTTTCAAAATTATTGAGAATTTACTCATAATAATTAAAGCAAAACCTGAGATCTCGGCCCACAAAGGCTCAAGGGACCTGGTAGTAATTTTTATATTTTTAGGGACCTTTGTGCAATGCTGCTGCCGCGTTGCCCCAATCCCGGTCAGGTGGAGGAGCACTTGTCCTCTCGTCCGTCCCGGTGGTGTAATGTGCCTTTTTTAGATAATGGATTAAAAAATCCGGCCTCTACATCCGGGGATGTACACAACCAAAAATACAAAAGAGATAGAAAAAACAACAAGAGAAAAGTCATAGTCTTAAAAATCGACCAGACAATACAACAAACTAAATGCTTCGACCCTCTATTTGATTAACGATGGGCCGAGTGGGCGTCCATGGCTTTTTTGTAATGCCCTTGACGCCGCAATTTTGTGTAGCCTTCCTATGGGTCCCAATTGCCGTAGTGCATGGCGTGGCTAGGAGGTGTGCTTGTGTTGTTGCCTTCAAGAAGGTAAATGACGTCCCACGTAGAAAAAGTTTGATGCCACCATCAACGAAAAGAGGAGGAAATAACTTAGAAGTTGATTTGGGATGCCTCCAAGGGGGGAAAATGACGTTGATTGCGTCATCGCCGCCGGCCTAGCATCGCCAAAACAAATTGGTTTTGGGTTTTTCACCCGTATTCCAAGATCCCATGCAAAGCACATCCAAGCCGAACCTTCACACAACGAGATGCCGGAGATAATCGACGTGGTCTTCACCACCATGGAGCGAGGTAGCGTAAAGAAAACTTTTCCCCTGAGGGCGGCGGTGTCCTTTGGTGTGGATGTCGGAGTTGATTAGCGAGCCGCCTAGGAGCGGCGTATTCTCGATCCTTGAGAGCCCTGTTGTAGTTGATCCAGCCCTCGCCCCGACCTGGGAGGGCGGGTTGGACGACATGTTGTATAGCCGGTGGTCGCAACGCCCGGCATCCCCATCCGATGTTCGGGGTCCGGATCGACACCCTAACTAGCCGCCGGGCCGGGAATGGCAACCACGCACCGGGAGTATCGGGGAGTACCCCCACCCTAGGCAACGCCTGCCCGAGTCCGCATCGCCGAGCACCACCGCACCACCTTACTACATATGTCGAGAAGGGATCCCCACCGGGTTTTGAATCGCGCCTGGATCTTCGAAAGGCATTCCCCGATCGTAGGATGGAACATGGATCCAAGATCTAGTATAGAATCACCTAGAAATACCCTAATATGAGAAAATCAGCCCGCCGCCGCCCTTACCTTGACTCCTACTCTTCTCTTAAACGGGCGAGGGTTTGTTAACCCCCTTAGATGTGCTCATCGACTGCGGTCGTTTAACCAAGATTATGTCGGCTCGCCGATCCGTCCCTCCCACCAAACGGTGGAGAGAACGGTGCCGTTGATCCGAGTTATCAAATCGCGCCGCCAAGCCCACCGAGGCGCAAGCCGAATCGCCGCCACCTCGCGGGCACCGCGCCAGCGAAACGTCGCACCAACCCTAGGTCGGTCCTCCGCCGGCCGATCCGGCCGCACCAACCGCGGGAACACCCTCCACCAAACGGGGAAGCCCGATCCGCCATGGGGAGGCCGGATCCGGCCGCTGAGGAGCCGGATCGACCCCTCACGCCGCCCCGCATCCGCCACCGGCGCCGAAGGAGCGAGGGGGGAAGGAGGTGGAGCTGGAGAGGGGAGGAAAGAGGGAGAGGGACGGGTGTGTAATGTGCCTGTGTGTACCGGTCTTTGTACCGTATCTTTTGGTTTAATACAGGTACGTTCGATAAAAAAAACATTATATTTGAAGAAGTAGCATATATATTAGGGGAAAATACAACTAAATAAATTTTCATCTCCTTGAATTGGTTAGCCTAGCTTGGATGTCAAGACTTGCAATAAAATCAGATGTGAAACACTATTCAAGGTGTATAAAGCAATCACTTTGATGAACTGAAGGGAAACAACAACGTTCATGAAAGAAAAACACGACTGGCTATCCATGAGAGGGAGACAGATACTTGCGCATGCAGACATGGCACACACACACGAAACACACACATCCATCCATCCATGAGAGCGGATCGAGCTAGCTGCTAACTAGGACCCTCAATGTGCACCAGCAGCAGCCGGGACGACGACGCCTGCTGACGATGGTGGAGCCCGGAGAGCATTGACGGCGGCCTCTGTGTTGCACAGCTGGTCGGAAGGCACAAACCTCCCCTGGATCGTCACCGGCAACGCGGTGGCGACTTTCTGATCGTCGAGTTCCCCGCCGCCGCAGGTGAGGAAGCAGTGGCCTATTACTGCAGAAATTAAGCGACAAAAGATATAATAACGAGTACATCAGAGACATACACGGCTGTCAGCAAGTGATATAGTAAATAACCGACAGGCGCAGCT
Organism: Hyparrhenia diplandra; assembly: GCA_015847255.1. Classification (NCBI taxonomy): domain Eukaryota; kingdom Viridiplantae; phylum Streptophyta; class Magnoliopsida; order Poales; family Poaceae; genus Hyparrhenia; species Hyparrhenia diplandra. The sequence goes on along the minus strand of JADLZK010000548.1, from coordinate 121,579 downwards.
CAGGCTTTGGACGATGACAGAGCGGCCGGACTTGTACAGCTTCATGACGTAGCAGTCGTAGCTCTGCACCGTGTCCATGGACGACGGCGGCAGTGGCGGCGCGGGGGGTGCTGGATCAACCCAACAGTTGAGGAAACATGAGTCCCAGAAGATGGGGCACATGTGAATGAGCCTCGGATGGCGCCCCGCGCAGAGGATGCAGTAGTACATCTCCAACCCCTCCACGGAGGCGGCGTTGGTAAATGTTGTCATGTTCTTCACCTCCCGGTGGTGTTCAGATGCTGCTGCAGCTGCGACCATGGCGGCGAGGAGAAGAAAGGCATGGAGGAAGATGGTGGAAGAAACTGCCGAGAGAGACGACATTGTCAGAGGCAGAGCGTGGTGTTGGCGTGAAGCTATGTATGTATACATAGCATGCATGGTGAAGTATTTATATCCATCTCCAACAAAAAGTTTTTTTTTTTTTTTTTTTTTTTTTTTTTTATAAACTCACATCTGAAAAAACAATTTTCAGAAATAATGCACCAACAAAATTGAATACTCATCAAGAACACGCCGGCCAAAAGAACATGTAAACAATGCATGATTCTCCTAACTATAGCAAACGGTACACATGCCAATACTTGTGTGTTCAACATTTTGCATAAAAAATTTGTGTGTTCAAAAACCAGCTATCTAGAACTCGTCGCAGGTGGAATTAAGAAGCAACTAACAATATATAGCAATTTGCTTTCTTTCAAAAAAACAATAGCAATTTGCACTAATAAATATAATAGTATATCCGATCCTTTTATGCATGTGTATCAGGTTGATTACGATGCAAAAGGACGACGATATAAGACCTTCAAGATGCATTGCGTCGTATATACGTGTGTTCTTCGTTCTTTGTCTTATATGCAAACCATAATTCGATCGGACACGATATTAGTATTTCAAAGTCTGAAAAGGCGTAATTCTCATTACATAATATAACGAATTGAACTATTTATATATAAAATGGAATCAAAACAATTTAAATTAAATTGTGCTTGATCCTCAAGATGCGGGCAACCTCATACGACAGGAAAGCATCTATGCTTGCGTAGACCACCTCTTTTTTGTCAACTTAGCAGCAGCCCAGTGATCATGTTTCATGTCTTGGTCCTTCTACAGATCAGGTCGTTGTAGTACCGTTGCTGCTATCTTCTTGAGTGATGTCGGCCGGCCAACCGGGACGAGATAGTCACTAGTAACGAAATGATTCCGTGGCGGGCACTTTTTTACCCGTCACGGAAAATGCTCCGCCACGTCCAATTTTCTTTTTCGCGGGCGGCGTATTTTAACCCGCCACGGAAAATTGATTTTGCGTGGCGGGCACCTTAACGCGCCCGCCACGGAAAATACAAAATCAATTTTACGTGGCGGGCATCCTAAAAGGCCCGTCACGAAAAAGTCGAGGCCCATCAGGCCCAAGCCAGCCCGATTTTCGCCTCCAGATATAAATACACTGCCTAGGGTTTGGAGGATTCCAGAAACCGCCCCCACTCTCTCTCCACCCGAGTGAGATCCGCTCGTCTCCACTCCTCTCCCTGAGCGAGATCCGTCCGTCTCTCGTCTCTCCACTCCTCTCCAGCCCTCCCCACTCTCTCTCCGAGGCGAGCAAGGCCGCTGCGGGCAACTAGCGCGCAGGCGGCTACGACAATGAGCGCGAGCGAGGCCGCAACGGCAACGAGCGCGGCGAGCCGGCCAAGCGGCGTGGATCCGCCACGGCGAGGTGGCGGCGGATTCAGCGGGAGCCGCGCGACCGCCGGGCGGATCGAGGCGGCGAGCGGGCTCCCGACGGCGGATCTCGGCGCTCCAGCTTCGCCAACGGCGGCGGCGCAATCAACTTCGTCAACGGCGGCGACGCCCAGCCGACGGCGTCGGCGGCAAAGATCTAGGCGGCGGCGGCGGCGGCGCGCGGCGGTGGCGTCCTGCGGCGGCGCGCGCATGGCGGCGCCGATCCAGCGGGTTCCTCCGACAAATGGGGAGCGTGGGGCGGCTTGCGGGCCTAGATGGGCTCGGCGGGCCCGAGGATGGGCTCACCGGGCCTGTCTAGGGTTTCTTCTTTTTTTATAATTTTTTGAAAACATTTACCGTGGCGGGCATCGTAGACGCCCGCCACGGGTGATTCATTCACCGTGACGGGCACTGTAGCCCGCCATGGAAAACCCAATGGTTTACCGTGACCTCTTGTGGGTGACGAGCTCCAACACCCGCCACGCAAAACCAGCAGCGCCCGTCACGAGGAAAAATATTTCGGTACTAGTGAGTTATACTCTTTCATTTTCAGTACAATATGTTGAAGGTCATGCGGATCGGAGATTCTGAAGCCACAATCCTCATATAGACGTTTGACATCGTTGTAGATGGGCGCCCCAACGATGATGTGCTCTTTCTCGCCGAGAAATTTCTTAAGGACGTTAGAAAGTTTCCCGCCAACCTGGTGGACCAAGAAGATCATTCAACGTGGCCCGACGCAAAGTGTTGCAGTAGGGCAATCTTGTGCTTGTGCTTATTGTTCCTACATTTGCGCCACTCTGTGTCCGATCCGACAAGGATACCAGTAGTATTGTTACCGCGTATTTCTTGGATGAACTCGACCACTACCGCAAGGTCACATGTTATGGTGGTCTTGATGTTTGTTGGTATAAATTATATGCACACAATAAAGATAAAGATATCCGCAATCACCTTTGATAGAAATACCGTTGTAGCAATTCACCAAAAAATGAACTCCCGGTTTTAAAATTCGAACCCAAAGGAACAGTAGGTGAATGTAACTAGCATTTACCCAATCCACTTCACAATTTGGACCCAAAGAAACAATAGGTGAATATAACTAGCTAGAATTTGGAGACAACAATGGCTTCTTGTTCTAATCTCGATAAACCCCAATTTATTTATTCTATCGTGAACGCTAATCCTTAAAAAGTAAAGCAAAATTATTCTACTAAGAACAGACAAAGCCTACCGTCCACTTCTTGGCGGGAAGTGGGCTACAGAGGATTCAATAAAGCTATAATAAAAGCCACCTTTATGATGCTACCACTGATTCCAAGCCAAAAAGGGACATTCACAGATAACTTAGTGTAAGCACCACCCCTACACTAGACATTATTCCTCTAATCAAGAGCAACCAAGATTAAAGTACTCAAAAGAGTTATAAACTTGAAGAATAGAATAAACCAAAACTTACTTTCATTATGAAGTCGAACACCAGATAATCTCTGAATACACTTCGGTCAAAAAAACATTGCGCGGCGGGTCCTTGCGACGACGAGGCTCCATATTGATCTATGTATGTTCGATGCAGGCTGCATTGCTTAAATACCCCACGTGTAGACGCCCAAACGATGGATGTGAATGGTTTAAAACTTCCAACCGATCTGACGCCAGCGACTGTTGGTTGTTGGTATATGGCACCTCATTGTTCACCAGAGGAGGAATTCACACTAGCGGTTAACTTTACGCTGCCGTGTAACACCCCAATTTTTTGCCATTTTTAAATTAGTTAAAAATTCAAACTTTTTTCAAAAAAAAAAAAAAAGGTGTTTTGTTGCTTTGACATTTTTCTGAGTTTTCTTTTGACACTTTGGAATTTTTGAAGCATAAAAATAATTAGTTAAAAACCTAAAAGGAGTTTTGTAAGAAATGGAAAAGAGGACGAGAAAAAGGAAAAGAAAAGGAAAAGAGAAAAAAGGAAGAGAATGGAAATCGACCCAGCTTAGCATCCCTCCTCCCCTCCTCCTTTCCTCCCCGCGTGAGCAAGCGGGCCGGCCCAGCATTCAAGGTGTAGTCTGAACTGAATGGACACATGCAATCCATTAACAAATATCAAAAGTGTGGTTACAGCATCAGGCTTGTCATGTGGAGTAATAAGGTGTAGATCCAAGTGGGCAAAACTATGTAGATGTCAAAAGTAAAGGAAGAAGTCCATTTCCCCATCATCTTTTGCGAAAGTCTGATTTTCCTCCCCTGAACCTTAAAACGGGACAAACCACCTTCTTCAACTTTTCAAACCATGCGTTTTACCTCTCTCGAAGCGGTTTGAACTTTGAAGGCGGTTTTGTCTTTTTATTTTTATTTATTTTAGTTGAATCTTTGAAAATTCATAGTAAATCACTAAAAAAATCAAAAACTAAAAAAATCTAACTTTATTGGACTCCACGTTAGTAGATCTACACAGTGAATATATATTATGCCATGATTTTGTACAAAGTTTTTGTTATAGATTTAGATCTACGTTTTTCTATAGTTAATTGGAATAATTCATAATTGCACTTTCTATGGTCCAATTATGGTGAAATTTTTAAGGTTGCCTAGTTATTGTATATTTGAACTGTAGTAAAAATTTCATACTCATTGGATCATATACAACTTAGTTATTTAGATTTAATTAGATTTAACAAGCATAAACTAAATAAATCAATAATTATCTGTCTCAAACTAGTGTCGAACTTAAATATCAATGGTCCTTAAACTGCCAAATTGTCACAAACCGGATCGATCCCGGCGTGACACGTGGCCGGCGCACCCTGGAGAAGGGCGGCGGCGTGCGGCGGCGACACGGCAGGGCGGCGCGGGGGTGGGGCAGGGGGCAGAGAGAGGAAAATTGATCTTTGTTCCTTGCTTCAAAGAGATTACAGACTCTCTATTTATGTGACCCTCCTATGGGACTTGTAATCCAAGCAATCTCTAAAGGTTTTCTTATAGATTGGAATACCTTTTACAAGCAACCATATTTATTTCCTAATAAGAGATTTACTTATAGAGTTGGAATATCCTAGCACACAAAAAGTCCTAAGATAATCCTAACCAAACTCTTACTTTATTTGTCGCATTAATTCCCGAAGAGGTCGCGGAACGGCGGCGGTGGCGGCGCGCGCCCCTCCCCCTGGGCGCCGCCCGGCCCTCTTGGGCCTGCCATCCCGGGCCCTATCACCTAACATGTGACACAAATTTATTTGGTGTACATCCATTTTACACAACACCTTAAATATCGATGGTCCATACTTCTGTCTGTGTGTTATATGGAAATTACAACACCTTAAATATCGATGGTCCTTAAACTGCCAAATTTTTTTGGTACATCCATTTATTTCGTATCTATATATAAACAAAGTTATATGGTAGATACATAATAAAATGAATGAACCAAAAAAGGTTAAAGACGACTCATATAATTTAGAATGGAGAAAGTACGTAGCAACTTTATGCGCAAAATAAAGGACAATTAGATTACATCGTATGCATCATCATACACATATAAACACAAGCGCTTATTACACTTTGCCACATTGGCACAAGCATGCGCATGCAACTAGCTACAGTGCGTGGGGTGCAACAAATAAATATTTTACACTTTCTATACAGTAACAGCAACTAATAATAATGCATGGTCCCCCTGCGTATCAAATATTTCTCAGCAGCAGCATCGTGTCTTGCAGTCTAGCGCCTCGATCGAACTCTATTATTAGCTTTAGCCGACACCACTAGTATATATACGTGTCTTCATCAAGTTTAGCTCAATCTCTATTAAAACATACACGGTTAGGTTAACCAATGCAACAGAAGCCCACTTGAATCTTCATATAGCTATTGCATTTTAATTCACTTTACTTGACTATATACTGCATGCTTGCATTGTCCTAACCATATAGGCATATATATATGCTCCTATTTGATGTGCATGCACTACACTGTGATGATGATAAGCTCTGCTTACCAGCAGGCCTCTTATTCATTAGCTTACTTTGATCTTATTGCTAGTATATATATCAATCGCTTACGTTTGCACACACATGTCGCTATCGAGTTTGGTTTCAAGAAATGTTAGGTTAAAAGTATGATAAGCCAAGTACAACTAGACGTCCAATCCCGTCGTATGTGCAAGGTCAAAGACTAATCTCTCTCTAGTGGTCATAGACACTAAACTAAATGACTATGCTTAGTTTTACTAGCTTGCAATTTTTATTATATGGTTCAGTTACTTTTACACACACACACAGATGGAATTCTAAAAAACACACACAGATGTATGGAGCAATTTTAACTATAGTGTCAAAGTAATTCAAATTCCACTATACACGTAATCACATGCTAGCTAGGCAGCATATATATACAATTTATATAGTGTCCATGGACAAACATTGCTATTTTATACTATACATCTGTTCAAAATTATAAACCATTTTGACTTTAATTTTCGAGATACGATGTTTTTATTTGCCATCTAGGTGCATAGCAAGATCTATGTTTAGAAAACTAAAATGGTTTTAGTTTGGAACGGAGGAACAATATATCAGTTTTAGAGACATGGTTCTTTAGCTCGCTTTCGGTGGTCGTTTGCATTGCTTCATGTCAAGTAGAAACAAGCAACAAGTAATAGATTTTTCAAGAGTTCGTATCAACTCTATATGTATTGCACTTGAGAAATGGCATACTGCACATCTAATTACATTACATTATTATTAATTATTTATTAACAGACAGGAGGACGTACGTACGTACGTGTTGTGTATGCATGATAATAGTAATATGAATTAATCTCCGTGAAAAAGAAGCGCTGATCAGCCGTGAGAGAGAGAGAGAGAGGGAAAACATCGCCGGAGCTAGCTTGCAGGTGCCTTGTTTGAACTCGAACAGAAGTTCAGAGGGGCAATTCTTAAGAGGTACATGTTTACATATATTATTAGTTTTGTACTAGTTCTTACTGAAAACAGATGGCAGTAACATGTACTCAATCCCCAATTGAGCAAATTCCAAATTAGGATGGTCATGAGAGGGGAAACTCTCAAAACCTCAAGACGACAAGTTAAAACATATATACATGCATATATACTCTACCTTCCATTCCAAATTATGAATCGTTTCGGTTTTTATATGTTTTTGCTATGTCTCTAGATATGTAGATAACAAAAACTATATGTGTATAAAAATATAAAAATAATGAATTATAATTAATATTAATTTGGAATGAAGAGAGTATATTAGGTCGGATTGTACAATAGCAATATAATATAATCATATATATTTTCATTTGTGCAACACTATACTATATGACTAGCTAGTAATAATATGTCCATGAAAGTAGCAAATGCTAATGATAGCAAGGGACTATTTGGGATGACGTGATTTTCGAAAACTATAGTATCACAAAGTTGTAGTTTTATAAATCAAAATGATACAAAATATTAGTTTAGAAAAAAAAGAGGCCACCGTTGGAGTTCCTAAAACTCAAAAATACTACAATTTTGATAAAATTATAGTTTTAGAGACTATAAAATTTATGGTATCCAAACACCCAATAGCTTTTTTTGAAAACCACATATAGTATAGTATTTCTTAAAACTTTGAAAATACTTTGCAGCAAAAAAAAAGGCATAAAAATCGTTTCCTTTGTTGGGAAAAATGCCATATGGGGAGTCTGAATGAAACGATTATAAATATGAAGACATGCGAATATTGCACACTATGCATACACAACTTTTGATCGACAAAATGCACAGTACACTACAGCCTATATATATATGCACTTGCTCAAATTATTGTCAAATTAAAAGTGAAAGGCGCCTTTAATTTTGAGATAACACACACAAGTTTAGTTTTACAATACAATAATTTCCATATTGCAGGCAGTAGTAATACTATATATGCACGCGCATGCATGCAGCAATAGGAAATGCTCACACAAATCAAGTTTTAAATCTCTACTTGATGCCTCAACATATATATATCTGATGATCATGCATGCATATTGCATGCAAACATATAACTAGGGCAAATATAGCATGCACAAGAACATTTTCTTCAGATGAACAGACATCAACAACAGAACATGAAATATCTACTGCATGCATGTGTGTGTATCCGATCCTAATTAACCTAGTAGTATATACTAATCATGCATATTTTAATTTATGTTTTATATCTAAGCAGGGTTAAGAAAATGGCTCATTGTTAACACTGATGATGAAATATATATCTCGAAACATTGTGGAGACGAGTGCAATGTAGCAGTAGATCAAACCGCCCTAGTTAGCTGCATCAGCGCTTGACGACATTACACTCCCTCCCACCCCCCAATCCGGCCCACACACACCAGATTTAGTCAACCTTTGCTTCGATAGGGAGGATTGATTGTAAGTCGTTTTCACTTTTTAAGAGATATATAGTTGCTACGCAACTAGATGTACAATGTATTATGCATAGAAAGGCCAAAAATAACTTACAATTCAGAACGGAGGTGGTATACTACTTTTCATTTGAAAAATAAGAAATTATAAAAATTGTAGAATTTTGAACTAAATCCTGATGATTCTAATATTCCAACCAAACTCCAAAGAGATAATTATGTTGAGGGAGGAGGTGAGGGACAACCAAGAAGAGCATTTGCTAGAGAGATGATATCTGATTTGGGACCCCTGACATTTTATATAATATGTTACTAGCTAATAAAGAACTTAAAAGAGATCGAATGCAAAGACCGCTGCGCTAAGATCTAGGAACACATGCACGCATACAACAAGTTGCAAAACACAAATGATCGAATTAATTCAAAGTGTGATTAAACAAGAGAGATTTAAGGACACACAAGTTGCAGAGAGACACTCTAAACTTATCTGAAAGCCAAACGTTGCATGATGCTACAACATCACATCCAAGCTGATGAGAAGAAATATAGCTGAATTAAGTACAAATAAACACTCCAATATTTGATTATTTCACGACGACGACAAAAGCACAGTACTAGGAACCAGTACTCTAATGGCCACTTCATCATATGTACTAACCTAATGGCGCCACTCCGTCGTCTTTGTCTCCAATGGAACAGTAACGATCTACCATGCACGCATGCCGCCGGCGGTGCCACCATTAATTCTCCATTATAACTTGGCATCGATGGAGATCAGTACGGTGGCCGCGGGTGCGCCCATGACGGGTAGCCGTCGCCCCTCCAAGCTGCCCGTTGCTCGGCGGCAAGTTGAACATCGGCAGCGCTGACGGGTCGGCGATGCCGTGGCCACCGCCCATGAGCGGGTCGGCGCCGCCGGGCGCCATCGGTGGAGCTGGACCTTCCTCTTCCTCTTCGAGCGGAAGGCGCTCGTATGTGGCGTTGGCGAACGTGGACGCGATCACCATGACCGGCCCGGCGGCGATGAGGGTGCCGACGACGCTGCCGCCAACCACCTGGCCCCGGCCGCCGGCCAGGTACACGGTGAGCCCCGTGGACCCCGGAGGCGCGGGGCCCGGAAGGAAGGTTCCCGTGAGCGAGAGGATCTCGAAGCGGCCGTGGAGCGCGACCACAGCCGTGGGCGCGGACGGCTGGCGCAGCGCTACGTTGGCGACGGTCCCGGCGCCGCTGAGCACGCAGACGCCGCGCTGGCGGCGACGCGAGAACTGCGCGATGGCTTCCGCCACGTCGGCGCCGCCCGCCACCTCCATCACGTGGCTGCGCAGCGCGTTGGGGCTGTCGCGCGTCACGAAGATGGGTGGCTTCGGCTTGTTCTTGGAACCCGGCGGGCGCCGCGCGGGCCGCCGGTTGGGCGCCGCTACTACCACGGCGCCCTCGCGTGGCTCCCCGCCACCGGACTCGTTGGTCTCATCGCCGTGGTCACCCGGCGCGCCCCCTGCCGAGCTGGGCTCCGGGTCTTTGACGGCGGGGGCTCCGTCTTGGGGCCCGACGAGCCGGACGGCTGCTGCTCCGGTAGGCCCAAGTGACCCGGCACGTTCCACCACCGGTTCGCCAGCTTGACGCCTCCAACAAGCAAAACACAGAGATCAATCAGCTTACTTGCAGACACACACACACACACACACACACACACACACATATATATGCTTATATATATCTGTAGCAATCGATCGATCGACAAGACAGGAAAATACAGCAGGAAATAAACAACAACTACTACTACCAAGCATAAGAACAGATTTGATGTATCTATGTTTATATCTGAGCAGATCTATATGCAGAGATAATTACCTTTGATAAGAGAACTTTTCTTCACCTTGCTGCCGAGTATTAATTTGTGTGGAGCTAGAGACTCATCGTATGCTATAGCTCACAACATATAAGTCTCCCTCTTCAATTACATGGGTTTCTCTCTCCCTCTGTCTAGTAGCTAGGTCTGGTGTGAAGTGGAATTTTGGTGTGTGTTCAGAGAGGGAGGGAGAGCTTGGAGAGATCAAGCTGGAGAAGAAGAGCACAGCTTGGTCTGAACTTTGAGGGCAGCAAGGGGCAAGTGGGTATAAGAAAGGAGGACATGTAAGTAGGAAGACTTGATAGATGGAGGGGGCAGAGAGAGAGACTTTTGGTGCCACTATATAATATGTAATCTACTTGGCCTTTCTGCAAGGAGCACTCCCCTCTTCTCACCCCCATTTCCCCTGCATGTTCCTCCACCGGGTTATTTGGTTTTGTTTTTGATTTTGACTGCCTACTGGTCCCCAATATGCCATGTGAATTCAAAAGAGACTATATATTATATATGCAAGTTACGGGCTAGATGTTTGCTTCAAAGAAATTTCTTTCTCTTTAAGGCCGTGCATATTTTAGGTTGGTCCCCAGTCGAGCTGGTGGTGCGCTGTTGGTATGCAAAGGACTCTATTGTGTAAAAAATAACTATAGTCGTGGCTAAGAATTGGTATCCGGACATTGTTTAAATGGACAAGAGGTAAGAATCTAGCGTGTCGATGTGTAGCGTCATTCTTGTTTGAAATGACCATTATACCCGCACAACAACTCTTTTCATCTAACTACCAGCATAAACACTTGCATAGTTGAAACATTTTTGATTTGAGATCCTGCTGTTCCACCATCCTTTAAAATTTCTGGTGTGATGTTGGTCCTGAATTAGAAAGGTGATAAGGTGGGGTGGCCTTAGCTTTGTTGTGGATAGTATTAAGATTTGGCCGGATTGATTAAGGTTTTTGTTGTGTCGAGATGTGTGCGGAAGGCTGCTAGGGTCCGTGTCTTTTTTTCACAAGACTCCGAAATCACAACTAAACAAAACTAGTATGCCCTTTGCCTTCAGTTTTTGTTGCTATTCTTCGTCCAATCACAAACTGTTCCACTTGCAACTTTCCTGCCAATAAAAATTGAACAAATGTGTGTTGTCACCACTATTGTCCTTCACATTGTGTCTCCATATCTTTTTATGGAGTGTTACATTTAGTTTTTATATATATAAAAAAAAGAGCCAAAGATTTGATCCGCAAGCAAGAGGCATTATTTGTCGTTTAAAATTTTAATTGTCTAATCATCTGACGGATGTTTGTTTCTCATAAGTAGAATAAAATCACATCTGTTATATATGTTGTTTCTTTTCCAAGTATGTACCTTTTTTGAATTAGGAACCATATCATGCCAAAATGCAACTTTTAATGAAAAAAAAGTACACATATGAGACTATTGAAGTCATCGTCCTAGCTACTTGACAAGTTGATTGCAGTGATGCTATCCGTACAACGAATATTGTTGTTTCGTTTGCTTGTCACTTGCATGATATGTAAGGTTGTCATAAGACCATAGTCCAAACAAAGGACACATATGCGGGCACGGTCTCTTTCTAACTCGTTAGCTTCTTATAGATTTGCTAAGTAATAATTAGCTACAATATACTAAATCCATTCTAAATTATAGTTTATTTGAATTTTCTTATCCCAAATTTGACCGTTCATTTTATAATTTGTGTAAAATGTCACTTCTTTTATTATGGTTTGCTTTATTAACAAAAGTTTTTCAAGAATGACTTAAATTTGATTATGTTTGCATATTTTTTTTAATAAGACGAATGGTCAAACTTGAGGTAAAAAAAAGTTAAGGAACTATGATTTGGAGTAATTTATATGTACTATCTTGGCCTCAATATTTTTTGTTATTTCGTAATTTCCTTTGTTTCTGTAATATTTTCATCTTTGATTCTTGACCATCATTTTAGGTACACTTTTCAGCTATACCATCGTATCAAACTATATTAGTGACATGTAGGATAAACCCTACATGTCAATAATGATTGCATTACGAGAATTCGAATTACCTGGAGCCTCAAAAAACGGCAAGGAAAATAGCAAACCACCAAAGAAATCATCCTTCGCTATTAACTGTCGAGCTAGCTGGTTGATGATATAAACTATAGGCGCCCCTGAAGTAGCGGTATTGACCATGACAGCCCCCTTCTTAAAAAGAGGAGACAAGCATGCATATATAGTAACTTATTTTAATCAAAGTTTAGTATAGTTTGACATATCATAAAACTTGGGATTGCTTACATTTGTGACAGAAGAGCAGAAGTTAATTTTTTTTATGAATCGAGCAGAAGTTAATTTCCTTGCTCGAATAGAGCATTGATAAAAATGACTACTCTCTTTATCCATGGGAGTTATGAATGTAATTCACCAATATACTCCCTCTATTCCAAATTATAAGTCAATTTGACTTTTTTGATTCATCCATTTTGCTATGTATCTAGACATATTGTTATATCCTAGATGCATAGCAAAATAGATTAAAAAGTCAAAACGACTTATAATTTGGAATAGAAGGAGTAATTTGTATTTTCGTACACCATGCTTGCACAAGTTCCTGCTGGTGTGTTCAGGTTGTACAACTAAATTAACGAAGATTCTTTCCCACTTCTATTGTGCTTAAGTTGGTATTGAGGTACCATATAAAAATTGAGATAAATAAGAAATTAATCATCTAAGATGTCTAATGCAGCGATCAAAAATACCATATTGTAGAGATTTATATATACCTTTTCTCTTGTCAAATTATATATCCATATATAAATAATTGTCAAAGGCCTTCAATTACTTACTTATCCTCAGGATGCCCAAACTAGTGGCAATAAATTAAAAATGGCAAGGGGTTTATACATTTGTTCTATATATGATATGATGAATCTATGGTAGTTTACTTGTTCTCACTATGCCATTTCAACAACCACATGTTGATTTGTTCTCCAACAGTTAGTACTTAGCAAGACCTACTAAGACTACTTCAGAGTTCGTCTTAATTACGCTAGGACAGACGATTTGAGGTCATGCCAAAGGAGATCAATAAGATTTTTGGGGGCTAGAAGTAGTAGGCACTGTTTTAATAATTCTAGGCAAAGTACGTATAAACTACATGTATGCTTTTTATGTTAGACTAGCAAATTTGCCCGTGCGTTGCTACGGGGAAAAAATTGTACATATCAAGCTCCATCGTGCTCTAACTCCGGCGTCGTCGTTGCAGCCCGCGCCTGCGCCATCATCTTCTCCGAGATTCAAGTCTCGGTGGCGGTGCCGTTAGCTAGCTCTCATGGCGAGCTCCACCTTGCCGCCATCCTAGCAAGCGGTCGGTGGCCCGCAGCCAACATAAGAGATGCAGATCGACATCGCCATTGAGCTCCACCTCGTTGTTGCAATTTCAGAATTTTAGAAATTTCAGTGTGTCATACTAAACATGTGTGTTGCACCTCAAGGGAATCCTAAATTCAAAATCTAAAGAATATATACTTGACATACCACGTATACAAACACAATCATGGGGCTTAGCCGCTTGACAATTTCTTATTACCTCCGAGTACTTATGCGGGACCCGAGGAACGGTGGGCGCACATAGCTGCTGGCGTTTTCAGACGCTCCGACCGTCGTCGGGCTGCACAGTACACCATCGTCTTGGCCGTCCCCATCCGCAAAGACGTCTCCCTCGCGTTCGCGAAAACTACATAAACGACAACGGCGACAATATCAATGATCATATGCATATATATGCTCGCTCGCTCATACCACTATGACATGTTCGATCACGGCATTATTGAACACGTACGCATGTACCATAAGCTGTCGGGTCTTGTGCGAGTTTGCAGAGCTGCGTGTAGATGTCGAAGATGGCGAGCTTGAGGTCGGCGTGCCGCCGCTTGAGCGCCTTGACGGTGGCATTCAGCTTCCTGTTAAAGGTCTTAGCGTCACGGTTGAGCCTCGGCACGTGTACTTGCCTTCGCTCTGGCAAAAATCGATTGACGCCGGCACAGCTAGGATTGATGAATCGTATATATGTATGTGGAGAGTTTTATTTGCCCTCCGTTAGACCTGTTTGGTATTGGACAAGAAATCGTATATATGTATATGCGGAGTTTGTGGAGAGTTTTTTTCCTGGATTTAGAGCTCTTTTTAAATCTACACCCAAGGAAGTATCTATTCCATATTCTATACGAACCGCGTATCCCGGCGCAGAAACCGAATCGCTTGGGAAGAAAAGGCAGCATGCGAGCTAGCTTTTCTCTTCGTATCCGTATGCAACTCGTTTAGTTTATTACAGATAACCAGGCGGACAGACTCTGGTACGTACGACATGATAACCAGGCGGACAAATACTACATGGAAGCGGACGCCAAGGCTGGACAAAAATTTTAGGCAGGAAACTTCCGGTCGGATGGAGGGTAGGGAGAGGGCTGGACGAAATTTTTTGGGTGGACCATTGTCTTCTAATTTTCTATTCTAATCAAGACTTCATGAGGCGTGTAATGGGAGTCTCGAGGCGTATTCGGTGGGACATGTTAGACATAGTAGTGTTCTAGTCATATTCCTATTGTAATCCTGTTAGAGTCCTAGTCATATTAGAAGTCCTAGTGTAGTTAGGACACATAGAGTTCTAGAAGGTTCTGGAGATGTGCACAGACCTTCCTGAACCGTGTCCAAGTCGGAGTCCTTCCCCGTTGCATGTAGGTTTGCATGTTTTATGGTAAATCCTAGAAGGATTGCCATAGGGACTTCATAACAACGGGGAGGAGGTCAAGGCCCCGTGCCTATAAATGTAGACAGAGAAGGTGGAACCAAAGATAGGGGAGACCACGGAAATTTTCTCTCTTTATTAGTAAGGTATAGATCTCTGTACGAAAACAAAAGGATCGATGATGCATGCATGTCTTGTGACCTGAAGCTAGTATACATTTGTTTGTTTATGTGTTATAAGATTAAGAAACTTTGCGGCACAAGATTCCACTACACAGCATCTTTCATCAGATTAAATAATTAAGCCTTGATAGCTCCTATATACATTGCGTAACCTTAACTAGAGAAATATTTACTAATAAAACTACTAGTAGTACTCATCTTAAAGATACATGCATGGTCTTCATTTCACAACAATATTAATCTTCTGTGCTATTCAATAATACTGCATCTTAGTATCACTCAGACTTACCCTTATACCTGCTACGGTGTACGGTGTTGTGTGCGGATATAATCTTCAGAAAACATGCATAAACATCAAGTTTAGAGGAGATAGAAAAAGCTAATCGATCCGTGCATGCGTGACCTCGATCGCAATCTTGTGGTCCATGACAAATACGGCATGACACTCTTTGCAAAGTACGACAACAAAGGCAAACCCAAGCAAATAAAGATGCTGTCATGCTCATGCCTCCACTTGAATTCCAGCTAATCTAAAGAAGCAAATTAGAGGAACAAAACAAAAGCTAACTGCAACCAACTAAACTAATGAGCTGTTTTAACAAAGCATTGCCCACTAACATGACTAAAATAGTTGGCACATCTCCCGGAGATGGATAACCTAAGCTTTGTCAAACATTGATGGGGTGATGTGCAGCATGACATATCTAACCTCGCCCAACCAAAGTAGTAGATATATATATATATATATACACACACCCTAAATTATTAGACAGAAGAATACTACACCTAATACAAACTGAACTCGACGTTTGCAGCAACTAACACACAGGTTGCATTGTGTGCTCAATCTTGCACAGTCCACCAGATGAGAACCATGCACACCAGGAATGCAAAATATTTGTTTCCTGCATTAGGTCTAGCTGTTTATACATGGGCATTGTAAAGCTCTCTATATATATACATTAGGGTGTGATTGGTTAGTTGTATGTGCCATATCCAGGATCATGGGATGCATACAAGCAATCAAATAGCATCTTCTTGCTAATAAGACAAACAACGAATCTGGCTCTAAGTGACATAACTAGTAAACTAGATGCATAACCTAACACTATCATTCGACATGTTCGGCTCTTATTTGTTCTATATAATAACCATAACAAACATATATTGGAGAGTTTGGTGAAAAACAAGAAAAAAAACATAACAATCAAACATATATAGGAGAGTTTGGTGGAAAAAAAGAAAAAAGAAAAAACATAACGGTGCCCGTGAGGACAAGAATGACAAATGTGTAGAAACCAAAATCGAGCTGCCACTCTGTCAGAGCTAGTGCATTTAGCGAGATTAGTATAGAAATACGAGGCATAGGTATGTATAGGCATACATGGCATGTGATTAGGACCGGCTGGTGCAATTATCTAAGCTAGTTACAGGTGTTTGGTGCTTGTTCCCTTGCCCGCACGAATACAGAGCATCTTGTTACCTCAATAATTGCCTCCTTGATCATTGCGTTTGTTGTGATTCCAGCGTTTAATCACAGCTGACCTATAAGTCTTGTAACCATATAATACTCCTTACCAAGTGTTATTATACCGGTAGTTCATCCCTTCCATCTGGATTTGTTTGGCCTGATGCCGTGCGACACGTGTCGACCTCACACAGTACTCAAACAAAGCTTCTACAAGTCCAGCCACAAGGAAACTACTCCCAAGTATACATCACGGTAGAGATTCCACATGCTATCAGTACTAATACTAATACCATACGTCCATCCTTCATATATCTAGAAAAAACTAATACCATATGTCCATACACATAACATGCCAAAGAAACGGACAACAAACTTGAATCCATTTTCTGTAGCGCCAGCAACAGAGCAGAGGTTCGACCCAACACGCTGTAGTCGTGTTATACAGTGCAGAGTTCACGAAACCCACATCAACATACTTTGCACTCAGGACAGTGAGTTTTCAAGGTATATACGGCACAGTATGCAGATCAGCACATCCATTCCCAGCATGTTCTTGAGCACCCCAGGCCACAGAGCTTTCACCGCGGATGCTTCTACCTGGTCAAGTAGTAAACCAGCAGAAAAAGGGCGACAAAAGATGCGACTAGGGTTCCCATCCTCCGACTTGATTTGGTCTCGAAAACCTGTGTCATGTTCATTTACACATGAATAATAATCTCAGACGAGCACAAGGGGCACATGAACACGTATTACTAATTGTTTCTCTTGTTGCTTACCATCTTGAATTTGTCCACGGTTCCAGAGAGAAAACCCCTTGATGCATCCATATCATTCCCCTGCATCAGCCATGACGGTAAGGGGGTAGGATAGTAGATTCAGATCTTACAACAAGAGAGAGAGAGAGAGAGGGGGGGGATAATTGCAACTACCATTCTGTCTAGCATTCTGTTATGAGTCTCCACCTCTTCATGGATATCACCTGACAACTAAGGAAAGTAAAAGTGCTTTCAGTACCTAATAACAAATATATAGTTCTCTACTAGACGCTTATCCAGATTGATAAATGAGGAAAGAATCCTAAAGTTAGAACAATTCCAACAAACTTAAACTAGTCAACGGATGGGATGTTTGAATGTTTATTTATTTTCTAGCATACCATTAATAAAATGAGCAAAGCACCCTTCACCTTAATAGAGATTGTTGTTCATCATATTTGTTTATTTGGACTTTGGAGAATGTATACACTGATGTCAGTCAGACAGAATCAGATTGACAAAGAGACATAGTTACACCAGAATCATGATACCACATGCATACCACACTCCAAAAAAGTTAGACCAAAGAAATATTCAGATAGCATTAATGCAGCCATGAATTCGTAATTGCAAGCCCATTGGATAATCAGATTCCTTTTTTGGAAAAATTTAACCAGAAAAGTGTGCTGAACTACTTTCAAATATTTAAGACCTGGTCCAGGAAAGCACACTGTTGACAAGAATCCCCTATCTACATTACTACAACTACTACTATGCATTAAAGCTGCAGCAGAGAGGACCTATTTTTTAAGGAAAACAGAATTGTTTTAATAAACCTATTTTATTATCTTATCTACGCAACACAGCTTGAGCTAGTATATACTACTACTAATAATAAAAATATCTATTCCCACCATCCAAAAAAAAAAAAAATATGCAATTCTAGCAGTGTCATGGTTTAGTATCTCAAGTTTGATTAATTATAGATAAAAAAAAATATCAATATTTATGATATCAAATAAATACCATTAGATTTAATACAAGATGTATTTTCTTATTAATTTGGTGTCAATGTGTCATGAATGTGCATAATATTGACTAGAAATTTGGTCAACGTAAACTACTTTTGTCAGCACGCAGCCGTAGTTGCATGTTTTCTTGAAAAGAGGGAGTATAATTATTTACATAATAGAATCATGAAATTAGAACATTAACAAGTTTAAGTGGCGCAATACCCGCTTGAGAATGCTGACACGATCCTGCAGTCCATCAATAGCTCGATCATTTTCTTGCTCATCTATCTCATGGGAAGAATAGGATGTTGCTCTGATTCCACCTTCCTCAATGCCATCAAAGAGAGAAGTTCTGTTGTTACGGTAGCTGCACAAAGTGCATACGGTTGTATAAGAGTTGGGCATATAACGAATAGATGAAGGGTGCATTCAGAATAATTGCAGAGTAAAAGGGGTCCAGAAAATCCACATCAGCACATGCAAATTAAACTTAAGTACTCTAATGAGTTTTTCACAAAGGAACTGTTAACATAGGATGTTCAGATAAAAATGGGATTCCACATTATTAGAAGTATGAAGGGATTCACAAATATATAAAAAGGACTAACATTTCTGTGCGTCCAAGTTCACAAATTCAAATATTATAAGTACGTGACGTGATAACCTAGGCGATTGTATCACAGTGATGAATAAGAACAAACAGCCTTATACATTTCATAAAGTAGCTGAACAAATATGTTGGAACAGTCCAAACTAAAAATTGCATTTGAGATAAACATATGTGTTTCCCTAAAGGATGCATACTTCTGAATTCTGAGTTATATCTCTAACATTAACAAAGGTCGACTCTGCTCAACAATAATCCATATTTGTTATAACAATATAGTTATAAAACATACATTGCCCACTAATCAGAAACGGGGAACTTGCATACTTAGTGATGGAATGACAAACACAATTATCTGGATCCATATCACGAAATAAGTCAAAATATTGTCTGCTAAAATGCTCTGGTACAACAGAAAACTACTATACGGTGACAAAAAAAGAAGTGTGACAATAACTAGGAAAGACATGTTAGCCATTTAGCAATACAATTGACATCCATAGTTGCCATAGAGAGTCTGTCCATTTCATCTGGGTGAATTCATGTACTGCTATCAAGCCGGACGAGGATCACCGTGTCTTTTCTAATTATAGCTATATATTGCTCCAGCTGATCCTTTTCATCCCCTTCCATAATTGAAATATTTTGTTAAAAAAGATGCAGTGTTATGCACAACTACAGAGCTTGGGACAGAGATAGAGAGAGGGGGGGCAGACAGAAGACCTAACAGAAAGAATTTTGATCATGAGGCCGATAGTGAGCAAAGTACGAATCTGTTAAAGCATAGAAATATCAGCACACAAAAACAAAGATATCAGTAGCTTTAGAATGGTAGCTCCAAAGTTACGAATTCACTGATCTGTTGGGACAGATAAGCAAAACAAGCCCAGTCAACAATCATGTGAAACCAACTTCCATGTCTGAGAAACCTATAATCATGACACTCAACCAATTTTGAGCTGGGGAATGAAACTGTTGTATACAACAACCGATTTGTCTTTTGGGGAATTCCTCAGCCAACAGGACAGCAACAAACAAGGTAGGTAGACAGCAGCACTAATCACTCATCTTTGTCCCTAAGTAACAGACGCAGCGTACTGATCGCACTAATCGCGTGTAATCCATCCATCCAGACATCCAGTGAGGCAGTCACATTGGGTCCTACGTACTAACAAATCGCTCGCGCTCATCAACCCTAAATCCGAACACCATCTCACAAAATCAGAAGCTCAAACAATAGATAGGCGCAGAATCTTACCCTCTCGCGTTCATGGCGCTCGTCTCGATCCGAATCGTGCTGCCCACTGCCTGCACGAGCCAAACCCCAAACCCATCAGAAACAAGCAAATCGCCGACGAGGGCACCAAGCGCAGGAGAAAGCAGAGGGAAAATTCGGAGAAGGACTGGCTGCTGCGGGGATCTGCGGGGGATCTCCAGCGAGCTCACCTCTCGATCGATTCGCGTCGGATCGGCTCGGATTTGGGATTCGCAGCGCTGCGAGAAGCCGCAAAGGGAAGAAAGGAAATCAAGGAAGAAATGCTACGCGCTTCGCCGACGTGAGATTTTACACAACTACTAGTGTGTAACTGCCACGTGGGCCAGGTTCTGGGTCAAGGGTGTAGGGACCCACCGGCAGCGAGAGGAGACTGTAAGGGAAGGTCGCTGTCGGCCGTCCGTTCGGAGAGGTGACGTGGCGCGTTTCGATCGGACGGTCCGCGTCGACTCGACGCGAGCGTCTTCTCCTTTTCCTTCCGAAGCGGGATTTGCCGCCGCCGCCGCCGCCGCCGTCAGTGACCACTTTTGCCGACCGGAGCGTGTGAACCGTACAGAAATCGCCGGCGTGAGATGGCGGCCACCTCCGCGTTCGAGTCGTCCCCGGAGATGGAGCGGTTCCTCTGCGAGCGGCTGCTGGACGCGGAGCAGCCCATCGCGGAGCGCTTCCGGGCGCTCTTCTCCCTCCGCAACCTCCGCGGGGATGCGCCGCGCCGCGCCCTCCCTCCAAGGTATCGCCTCGCTTCACTGACTCGGCTTTGCTACTCTTCGAACCTTGGTTGGAGGCTTTAGCAGCTTGTGGATTCGTTTTAGCAACCGGTGCAGCAGATTTCTGGTCCCTGTTGCTTCACAGAACTACTAATCGAGTAGATGGAGTGGATGCCGTGCTGCGGTTCACTAATTTGGTGACTTAATTGCAGCACCGTTGGTCCTAGGTACTTCGTTGGTTTAGGTCCAAATTCTAGTGGCCTTACAGTCCAAACTAGTGCTGATGTGATGAACTGTGAATTTAACTTTGATAAATTCTTTTGTGTTATTCATCGAATTAATCTCAACAGGCTGGCAGGCTGCACTAGCTAATTGTGCGCTAGTGTAGTAGTAGTTGTATAATACTAATATTTCAGAACGCTAGTTTTACTTATAGACTTTTCAGAGTTTCTGTGAGTTACATTTTTGGCCATCAGCAAAGAAAGTAATTAACAGCGAGTCACTGACCACCTAGCCCTTTGTAGGACTTGCTGAACATATGGCCAATATATTTGTTATCTTAAGTGTTTATCTTGAATTTTAGTATTGTTTCATTGGTTCAGGTTATTTCTTTTGTAGACTTGCTGAACATATGGCCAATATATGTGTTATCTTAAGTATTTATCTTTGGTATTGTTTCATTGGTCAGGTTATTTAATATTTGTTGATATGTACATTCTAATTTCCTAAAATTTCTGATGCCAGCCACTTTTTTGTTCCTTTGCTGATATGTATAAAAATAATTGTGAGATTATGTTGTTAGCTTTAGTCTGTTCTCTGCTGTCAACAGTGTCTTGCAGACAAAACTGCTAGCTCTTAATGTCTATCGATGTCTTTTTAGTCGATTACTGAAAAACATAACTGATTAGATTAGTTATTTAAGAAGTGAAAAACACATCAAGGGCCTGATTTGCATCCACCCACTTTTGCACTGATATCTGTGCATCTTCATATCTCTGCAACTTAGTGTTTGAGAGGTCAAAGGACTGTGCTTAAGAAAACCTGACATAGTTTGTAAACTGTTCAGCTGCAAGGGATCCTTCTAACTTGCTTGCCCATGAGGCTGCATTTGCACTTGGACAAATGCAGGATGCTGAGGCTATTCCTGCACTGGTGGCAGTTCTCAAAGATCTTTCTCTACATCCAATTGTCCGCCATGAGGTACTCAGTCAATTTGATGTTATATGCTGCTTGTAGTACTTGGATATCCATGTTAATTAATTGTGTATGTGTATTGGTTAGGCAGCGGAAGCTCTTGGAGCTATTGGCCTGGAAAAGAGCATCCCCCTGTTGGAGGAAAGTTTAACAACTGATCCTGCTGTGGAGGTACAAGAAACTTGTGAGCTGGCGCTAAGACGAATAAAAGAGCAGAAGAAAGTGAATGGTGATGAGAGTACAACCACTTCACCCTTTCTCTCAGTTGATCCAGCACTGCCTGCAAAGCAGGGACTTTCAGTAGATCAATTAAGGTATCATTTCCAACTTTCAAAGGATTGTTACATGTTTTGTTTGTATCCTATGCTCGCAGCCTTTCCATTGTCAACATGGTGGACATTTTTCAGGGATCTTCTCCTCAGTGAACAAGAGAGCATGTACGAACGTTATGCAGCTCTTTTGCACTTAGGAATGATGGTGGAGATGCTGCTGTTTCTGCTATTGTTGCAGCTCTGAGCGTCAAAAGTGCTCTTCTACGTCATGAGGTCTTCTCAAAATTTGACCAATCCATGTTGTCATTTTTTTTATACAATCATAAATCAAACAACCAGCAATGTATTATTTGAATTGTTCTCTCTGTTTTTTTTGAAAAATATTCTGAAATCTATTGGAATTTTTTTTTGTTGTCACATAACTTATTTCTTTAGGTTGCATAATAAATTGACAGTTGAGCACAAACCTGAATTATTATTGAGTTGTTTGTCAGTCTTGTTATGCTAGATTGGACAACATCTAGTCACAACCTCTTAGTTCATGGTCAGTAGGATCCTCAAGAAATTCGTCTGTTATATTTATTTAGTGATGGAGTGGAAGTTTGGTGTTTCCCTTTCTGAAAGGAAGAAACATAGTAACAAATCAGGGTAGGATAATAGGATTGGTGGTGTGAAACTGCTCCAGACCTAGTGTGCACATTGCTTGATTCACCTAGTTCATAACATCATATTACTCTCAAGAAATTAAGTAATTTTTTTTTATCTTTGCATTCCAATGTCTTCGGTTTTATCGAATATAATACCATTTTTTTGGTATCATTCTGCAGGTTGCTTATGTGTTAGGTCAGCTGCAAAATAAAGCCGCTTCAGATGCGCTTTCTACAGTCCTGAAGGATGTCTGTGAGCATCCAATGGTCAGGCATGAAGCTGCTGAAGCCCTTGGCTCAATCGCAGGTAACTAAAACTGCAAGCTTTGGCACAATGTCATTTACTGACTCCAGTCCATGCATTTCTGTAGTTACCTGAGATTGTGGTCGTTCTGTGTTGTAGACCAAGAAAGCATTGCACTTCTAGAGGAGTTTGCAAAGGATCGTGAGCCCATAGTCTCGCAGAGCTGTGAAGTAGCTCTCAGTATGCTCGAGTACGAGAGATCCGGGAAGTCCTTTGAGGTACATGCCTATATTCCCACGAAGAACCGTATTATCTTGTTTCGTGTGAATTGCTTTAAACCAGAGTTTGCTTTCCATGCAGTTTCTCTTCCTTCAGACTCCCCATGTGCAATCCTAGGTTCCACTTCATCGATGATCTCTCAATGCCAAGTGACTGAGTGCTTCTTGGTTAATGAGACTGGACCAGCCATATATCCACTGGCTTTGATGATAATCTTATCTTATCCTGATAGGATTTTTTTTTTTGGTTAATCGTGATATGGAGGTTGAAACACGGAGCTGCGTGAAGAGAGAGGGAAACGAAATCATGTAAACAATGAAAACTTGTATTTTCTGTTAATGGATTGTTTCCGTATTTATATATTTCGGCAAAAGCATACTTGCCAGATGGTGTGGCTCAGCAATGTTTGCATTGAGCATCTTCAAAGCACCGGTTCCCAAGTGGAGTGTGAAGTTGATCTCATGATTTTTATACCTATAATATCATGTCCCTCAAAACGTGCATGATAATCTCATGATTTTTTTATTATTTTTTTTTAGTATTTTGTGTAATCTTTGCCCGTAGCAACGCATAAAAAATTCTTTTTTAAGCGACAAACCCATTTGGAGTAATTCTTGACAGCAGAAAGCCCACAGCCGCACACACACTGCCAATACCGGGCCGGGCCGGGCCGTGTTCAATTCCTGTTCCTGCTGCTGCTATCCAAATCCAAGGCTCATAGTTTGCTCTCTTTCTCTCTAGCCTCTCTGCCCCTGCCAAACCAAACAAACCCGGTTGTCCATGGCCTCCAACGACCTCTTCGACGGCCTGCCTCCGCCCGCCGCCGCCTCGGCCGGCGGCGGAGCTGGCGCGTCCTCCCTCTCTCCGCCGCCGCCTCCTCCTCCGCCGGCGCCAGCGCCGGCACCGAAGCCCGCGCTTAAGAGCTCCCTCAAGCGGAGCAAGCCCTCGCCCTCCGCCGACGCTACTTCCGCTTCCCCATCGGCACCCGCGGCTACCGCGCCCGAATCCCATGGTGAGATCTCTGCTCCATATCCTCCTTTACTTTCCAAACTGAATGGTCCGTAGCTTCCGCTGCTGCTGCTCCCGGCGCTTTGAATTGGAACCCGAAATCGTTTAGGCTATTTGGCCCCTTTGACTTCAAGTGGAAACTGAGTAGCAAGCACATCAGGCAGGGTTGATCTGAAACCAGCTGGCTAGTAAGGGGGCTGAATTCAGGTTGAGTTGCGATTTCCCAGGTCGAGGCTGACAGGAGTGGATCATATCCCAGCCAGGACGAGCTCAACGAGGGCAAAGGGGGGGAAACAGAGGTTGTTTCAGGGAGATTTGGGTGGGATGGGTCGCTTGAGATTTATTTGTTACTGATGAAGCAACCAGAATGGGTTGCAAATTACCTGGATTATGTGGCACACTAGTAAAGATCGATCTGATTCTAAGTCCTACTACTACCCTAGGGTTGGTCTATGTAAGACCCGAGTAGTGATAACCTCCTATTAGTTTTGCTTCAAGTGCATTGGAACCCGTAATCGTTTAGGCTATTTGCCCCTTTGACTTCAAGTGGAGACTGAGTAGCACAGCAGGATTGATCAGAAACCGGCTAGTAAGGGGCGTGAATTCAGGTTGAGTTGCGATTTCCCAGGTCGAGGCTGACACAGGAGTGGATTTCAGGGCGGGATTTGACTAATCCTATTCCCATATGGTCATATCCCAGGACGAGCTAAACGAGGGCAAAGGGGGGAAACAGAGGTTGTTTCAGTTCGGGAGATTTGGTTTGGATGGTTGCTTGAGATTTAAGCAACCAGAATGGATTTGCTGAGCAAATTACCTGGATTATGTGGCACACTAGTAAGATCGATCTGATTCTTAGTCCTAATACTACCCTAGTGTTGGTCTATGTAAGACCGGAGTTGTGATAACCTCCTATTAGTTTTGCTTCTGCACCAGGACGATAATAGCTTCCTCTCATTCTTTAGAATAAAAACAGTGTAGGTACATGCTAGAGTTACTGATGCACTTAACCCGTCTGCGATGTTCAGGGCAATGATAGGAATTCACACCCAGTTTTTTAAGTTATGAAGAGGTCTCTGTGTGGATTTTGTCACTACCAATACAAACCTCTGCTCACTGAGTTTTTCTAGTGTTACTTGCTAGAAGGCACACCTATGAGTGATGTGGTCCCACTTAGTAGGTTTCGCAGTTTCCATCTGCCATTGGTTTCCTTTTAACTCTCTCATGGGTAATATAAATGTAAGCATTTCTGCATTTTGTTTTCATAACTGTTCCGTTAACTGGGCTAGCACTTAGTGCATTGCACTGTGCCAGTGGCAGCGATCTGTGCAAGGAAAAAAAAATATTGACAATCTGACCTGCTCAAATTCTTGTTATTTTTTTCATCTTTTTTTATATGTACTCCCTCCGTCCCAAAATTTTAGTCGCTTTTAGGTTTTCGTGCCACAACTTTGATTCGATTTATAAAAATATGTGCAACATTTGTATCTTCAAATAATTTTGTTAAAAACTAGATTCAAAGATCTTTCTAATGACACTAATTATGTATGATAAATATTAATACTTTTTAATATATAATTTGTCAAAGTTGTTTCTCGGGAAGCATAGTTTACAAACATTTTGGGATGGAGGGAGTAGTGGCCTCCTCTGACCAATTTCTTGTCATAATAAGAACAAATAAGCAAACTCTTTTCCTTGGCAGACAGTTCCTATGTCCTAAATTTCATACTCTCTTGCAGTCCCCGAAAACGCCTTCGTTTCAGAACAACTGTTGATGCGTCAGAAACACAAGTGATTGAGGCTATGCAGAAGATAGCTTCACACATAGGGAATACTTCTAAATTCAGCAAGGCATCAAAACTAGCTTTGCAACTTATTGAGGCTGGAAGTGTGAAGCCTGGAACAATCGGTCATTTCTTTGCTATACTAGAGGCTGCTATGTCTTCACCAGGAGCATGCAATGAGCCTTCTGTACGAGCAGACTACCACAAATTGTTTGATGCTGCTCAGAGTGTAGCAGAGGTGAAATTTCTGATGTACCTGAAACAAATAGTCGCTCAATTGTGTCAGGTCACTATGTGTTTCACTGCTTCCACTAACAACTTGTGATTAATGTGCAGTTATTCAACCAACAGCAGAAAAATCAATTCGACATATGGGTGCTTCATGCAGTGGTGGCTAATGATCTTTTCACTGATGATAGTTTTGTGGTGAGTATATTTCTTTTTCTGCACGCCAATGTTTACTAGATGTACTTGGCAGCTGCTGTAGATATGCAATCATCAGACATCTGCCATAATCCTTATCACCCTGGGGATACTGATGCTTGGACTTTTTTTTTTTTTTGTAGTTCTCAAAGGCTGTTGGAAAGATCAAAGATGCCATCTCAGCCCTGCCAGTGGCAACAGTGGATGATGACAATGATGAAGCTGCGGCCCTTGCTGCTGCAAGCAAAACTGACACATTGACGGAGAAGAAAACAGATCATGGCATTCCAGCTGCAGCTTCTGACTCTGTGGCAGATGATAGCACCTCAGAGGCAGCAGAGGAATCTTCTGATCCTTTTGGTTTAGATGGTCTCCTTGAGCACAAGCCGAAGAAATCCCAGAGAGCTCGAGAAAAGGAAGTTGCAGCTCTGAACAGAAATTCAGACGAGGCGGAAGCAAAGAGTTTTCTAAAGTCCCAGCGGGAGGCCCTTCTGAAATGCCTGGAAATAGCTGCTCGGCGCTACAGAATTCCATGGTGAGTTCTCTTCTCTGATAGAGCATCATCATGCTTAGTCTTCTATTTTTGTATTGAATGATATCTTTGGTTGTCACGTCAGGACGCAAACCGCCATTGACATCTTTGCGAAGCACGCGTACGACAACGTGAGCCGGTTCACACGGCAGCAGCGGGACGCGATTGTGAAGCTGTGGAACTCGATCAAGGAGCAGCAGATCCGGCGGAAGCAGGGCAAGTCGGTAAGCGGGAAGCTCGACGTGAACGCCTTCGAGTACCTCCAGGAGAAGTACTCCCACGAGAAGATCAGCATCCGGCACTCGGTCGGCGGTGGCGGCGAGCGCCGAGCCACCGCGTGGCTCGGCTAGGACCGGTCGGTCGGCTGAACAGCCATTGCTGTCTAACATGGTTGGGTTCAACAAGGACGGCGTTCAGGTCGCCTGAATCCTGATCCATCCATTTGCCTTGCCCCTCCTCCCGTGGATTTCGGTGCTGCTGACTGCAGAGTGTGTGTGATGAATGCGCATGATGCAAGGGTGGGTTTGCTTCAGCGACACGGCGTGGGAGTTGTTTGTGCTTGGTTTTTCGTAGAGGAGAGTTGACATCTCCATCCCCCCTGACCTCATCCATCAGCTCCCGGAGCATGGTGTAATGTAACCTTGTGACGACTGAATGTGAAGGCTCTTGTTGGTGTACACCCAGGAAGCGGCCGGGGCAACAACCGTGTGCACGTGTGGGCTGTGAGGGATGGTGGTGCTGTGAGGGATGGTGGTTCGCCGCGTCTTCTCCTCGTAACTGCAAGTTTGATTGTTGACAGCGCGGTATTATAAACGTGTAATCTCATGTTATCAAGGTGCTAGAATAAGCACGGTATGGGTTTGGTAGCATGTGCTTGTTCCCTAGGAGAGGAGGACCGTATGGCAGGCAATGGTGGCTTCGCTTCTGACTGCCTCGGCTGCTTGTGGTTGTTTTTTTCTGATGGCAGGTGATGGTAGGCTACTTCCCCTGTGTGGTTCCCTTGGTGAGCAGCAGCGACGGTTGAGACGACAGTGCACTGTCGGCGAACACACCCTGTCACGGCCACCTGCATTCCAGCCTCAATGTCTGTCTTGGTCAGCACTCAGCAGCAGTAAGTGCGGCTTGGCAGAAAACCAGAGACGAGGACTCAACTCGGTCGAGGCCAAAGCCCTTTGCATTGCAAGCAGACTCAACTGAAACACACACAGGTCTCCGAGAAAGAGGCCAAATGTTTTTGTGAAGAGGATGGATGAAGCAAGCAATGAGGGGCCGTCGTCATGCGATTAGATTATGCGTGTGATGAGGCTCCAGGACAGGACAGGAGAGCTGGAGCAGGTTGGGGGAACGGGGTGAGGTGGAGAGAGGACTGAAGGACGACGCCCATGGACTGATTGGAGTGGAGCGGAGCGTGCAGACTACTGTACCGCACAGTGCGGCCGTTCGGCGCGAAATGCTTTGTTTATGCCGGCAGCACGTACGTTCAGTACGTGCACAATCACCTCCAATTTTTAAATCCTTCAACCCTTACATCCATTGATTCGACTTGGTTCGATTTGACACCAGTACAACCCATCACCATCTCCTGCAACCTGCATGCCGTGCTACAGTACATGCTAGCCTCATTTCCTCTCTTCTTGACCAGCAGGTAGGACTACAAGTTTATTCCTTCGTTGCAGGTGACATGCCAAACTATAAACTTTATCGATCTCAAGATTTATCTGTCCAACTCGGTTCTTTAGAGTTCAGAGAATACACATGATTCACATCGATGAGTGTGCGCCGTTTGCATCTATAGTGAGTCTTGAAAAAAAAGATATAACAACGAAACGATTTGATTTTTCTTTACAATCGTAATTGATAACTAGTTCATTGATATCTTAATTAATAACAAGTTCAGCAATATCTGAGGGGGCTTGCAGCTGATCCAGCCATTGCAAAGTCTCCACTACAGCTTGGAGGAGCTCAATGAGTGGTGCTCGGCGGGATTCAGTCGAGTTAGTTCCTTGCTTTTGTTAGCTGGCTGCTGTGTTAATGTCGCTCAATCCTTTCTAAAATGTAATCCTTTATGTCTTTGTACTGGGTTGCGGGGGTTCGGTAATCGTTCCACTACCGTCTCCCCTCTTGTTGTATCAAAACTTTTTTCTGCTTAATGAAAAATGAGCCTAGGCGTTATCGTGAAAAAAAAAAGCCTAGTTCAAGCTTGATTTTACCCCCTTTTACCTCGTTTGGTACTAGTTTTCTAGCCACTCTGTCTCTCCAACTTCACAACTCCGCTAACCTGCTAAGGAGAAGAGTTGGAACTTGGAACAGCTACGTCCGAACGTTCAGAGGAGCCAAAATAACCAAGGGAGAGGTGAAACTATAGCCATGTTGTGTCCGTGTGTATAGGCCCGTCCTGAAATGCCCCTCCTTCATGGCGACGTGAACGTGGGCGGTTGTCGCGGGCATCAGAGGCGAGGACGAACAACCTTTTTTTAAGCTTGAACTTATCAGTCATGATACAATATTTTTCTTTCACAACAAAACATATTTTCTCTCACAATAAAACATCAGTTGCCTCAGGCTTATCCACCAACTGAACAAATTCAAACAAAATCAGTGCTCCGTGATTGTCTGATTGTCTATGCAAATTGCAGGTTGTGTAGTACAGTAGTAGATATATTGCTCCGTTTATATAAAAAGAAAAAAAAGATGCAAAATATTTTGAAGTTTAATGAAAGTTATATGAAAAATTACTAACTTAATTTGTGCAAATTTTATAGGTACTTTCGGTTGTAGACGGAGGAGAGTGTAATTAAGCTAGCTAGGATATTTTAAGCTAAGCTAGAGGTGCAGGTTTGTGGTGGCAGTGGCAGCTTAAGCCAAGCAACGGGGTTCCTTTTCTTCAACACAGCATTAACACGTTTGCTCCCTTCGAACCAGACACCCTGCCCTACCTGTCTACCCGGCCCCGGCCCCTCCCCTCCTCCGGCCTCCGGCGAGATCCCCCTCCTCCTATAAATCCATCTCCCCCTCAGTTGCACCGGTAGTCCTGTCCACAAGCAGGGTGCAGCTTGCGCGTCCTAGCACACCAGGCCAGTAGCATCGGTCATCGGAGACGACGATCGACTAGCTAGCTAGTTAACTAGATCAATCTTCCTTTAATTTGCTTTTTGCGCCGGTGATCGACATGGCCGGAGCCGCTGCCGCTGCTGCTGCCAACGCCGCCACTGCCGCCGCCGCGACAGGCGCGGGGTCCCCGTGCGGCGCGTGCAAGTTCCTGCGCCGGCGGTGCGTGCCGGAGTGCGTGTTCGCGCCCTACTTCAGCAGCGACCAGGGCGCCGCGCGCTTCGCCGCCATCCACAAGGTGTTCGGCGCCAGCAACGCCTCCAAGCTGCTGTCCCACCTCCCCGTCGCCGACCGCTGCGAGGCCGTCGTCACCATCACCTACGAGGCGCAGGCCAGGCTCCGTGACCCCGTCTACGGCTGCGTCGCGCAGATCTTCGCCCTCCAGCAGCAGGTACGTGCGTGATCCATCCATCCATCAGCAGCAGCACCCAGATTAGATCATCAAGTCTGTTTATTTCTTTTTCTTCAATCCGATCGAAAATAATTAATGTATATGCACCATGGCTCTGCAGGTCGCCATCCTGCAAGCGCAGCTGATGCAGGCCAAGGCGCAGCTCGCGTGCGGCGTCCAGGGCGCCGCGCACTCGCCGGCGACGAGCCACCCCCACCAGTGGCCGGACAGCGCCAGCATCAGCGCCCTGCTCCGCCAGGACACGGCGTGCAGCGCCAGGAGACCCGGGGCCCTCGACGACTGCTTCATGCCGGAGCTCATGGCCGGGTTCAGGGACGACGTCGCCGCGGCCGCGCAGCATTGCGCCGGCAAGGTGGATGCCGGCGAGCTCCAGTACCTGGCCCAGGCCATGATGAGGAGCCCCAACTACTCCCTGTAGCTGTAGCTGCATGCCTAGGAAAGGATGATGTTGAGACACCATGCGTTTTGGAGCCATGCCATGCCATCTCATCTCTCCACTCCGCTAATGCAAGTGCGAGATGAGCTAGAAATTCCTGCAAAAGGAAATTAACAACTTGTACTAGCTAGTGATCAAGTACTCTCTTTTTTATTTCTTTTGTTATTACTATATATTTCATCAGTGTTCTGATCTTATATAATGGTGATGATCGAGTAGCACTAGTATAAATCATATATAGTGGTTGGCAAGCATGCATCTTTTTTCTGTTTCTTCTTTTGTTGATTGTACTTCTAGCAAGTGTCTGGCTAAATAAGAACTTACTGCTGTTTGATATATGAGTAGATAAATTCATCTTCTCATGCATATGACATCTCATATTGGCAGTTGGCACTGACTGTGACTGGCATTGTGGATGGAAGTCCAGTCTTGCAACTGAATTTGATTGATTGATACAGTACAAGGCTTCTCCATCGACAAGACTTGTTTGAAAGAAAGTTCATTCAGTTCCATCACACTGGTCAGCAGATGATGCAGTCAAACTGCACTCTGAACTTCTGTGTCCCCATAGGAGTATGTTTCTCTGGCCCTGGAAAACTGCATCTGGTGTACTGTAGTAGTGTTGTGCTCCCAAGTTTTGTGCAAACATTCATTCATGTCACCATGAGTCAGTCCATGGGATTATATTTTCGGTGTATTTAATGTGATGGAGAGAAAGTGGGGAAAAAGGTTAGAAATTTTTAGGCCCTAGAATACTCCTAGCTGAGAATACAACAGTCCTAGCTGATTGATGGAGAGTACAAATGTGATGACAACAGTAAGATACTAGTAAACCGTAAACACTGTCACAAATGCAAATCACAGGTTCAGAGTGGAGAGTACTAGAAGCTTTTTTTTCAATTTTTAGATTTTGAATTTCAGTTTTTAGGAGTACCGGTAAAAGCTTTCAAGAAACCGACTTGGCATAAAAATCTTGCTCTCCAAAAGCTGAAGCAAGATTTTGACTTGGCACCAATATCTTGCTCTAGAGACCCTAAAACGACTTGTATGCATTCGTAGGCTGCTGTTCCTGCTAATCCTAGTTTTCCATGCCATGCAGAGTAACTGTGTCCCCTTGACAAAGGACAGGGTCTGAACTCCTCAGCCGCAGCAACGTTTACTTTTGCGTCCTACAACTGCAACCATATCAGGAGAGAGGGTGTGTTTTACAGCACTCCTACATAGTTGTTGACCTTTTAAACCTAGGAGTAAGCACGTACGCACAGTGCACAGAAACAGAAACACGGTGAAGCTATATAGCTAGTCCACTGATCCCAATGACTGATTTCTTGGTAGAATTGATTGTGATTGGAGGATTGACCAACTTAATTACTCCTACTGTGGTACTAGTAGTGTTGAGCAGTAAATTATTCCTACCACTAGCTAATTGTGCAAGCTCGTGGTATTGCAGCAGAGAAAGAAGATGACTCTGCTGGCACACTCGAAAAAACTGATGAGCATGGTATGGTAGCCATGGAATGGTAGGGCTTGGCTACCCAATGTTAATCACATTGCAGTAATTGAGATAGACATGCCAAATAGTACTTTACTGCACTGTTTCTTTATTTCAGTCATCGGATAAGGACAGCATCACAGTTGTTTATTTGTAGGGTTAGTATCTTGGAACTCTAAATTTTTCATTCAGACATGCGTGTTCTTACTGAATCCATTACAAAAGGGAAGGCTAATGTGTGCTACTGATATCTAGCTAGTAAATCCGCCCGCCCAAAAAGATAAATCACAGCTACTAGCAGCTAAGGCTCTTGATCGACACCGAAGAACAGCTAACTGTTCAGATGTTCTAAAGCTAGCTGCTGCCTGCAGATTAAGCAAGCAAGCTACATACTACACAAGAAGACGAAGTAATTAAACTGAACAAACAAATCTTGATCAATACAGTAGTAAATAATCTGCTTGAAGACGACGAGCGAGGAATGTTATAGCTGATTTAACAACAAGGATAGGTCAGTGACTTTTGCGATCAATCCACCGTACCCTCTTGCTTTATCGATCCATGCAAAGCCGTAGATTTAACGCGTGATTAATGTGGCTTAGAATAACAAGATCTACACACATGGTTAGGTAGCCTAGGATGCTAATAGCCCGTCATTAGGTGGCCGGCCGGCCCTAACATCAAGCTTGTTCTTATCACTGTCTCAAGATCACAAACTAGCTAGGTAGAAGGTCAATTATATATGCAAACCACAGGGAAGATGACAACTTTGTGTGCTACACGTATTTGTTGCTGTCCTCGAATTGAAAGATTGCTGCTCAGAGTGCATGCCATGAGAAACAGCCCCTGAAGTTTAGATGGCTGTCTCATAAAGTCGAATGCAGGCTCATTTAGTTTTTGTTTGCCTTGGCACTTTGTGTCTTTGTACCAAGTTTTAGTATTAGCATGGGGTAGCAGATCAGGAGTATTTATTTGGATTCTTGAGGCAATCAGGCATTCGATCATCAGCTGGCATTGATCCTGGTCAAAGGGCTGCTGGCTGGTCATCAGTCAAACAAAGAAACAAATAAAGCTAAGCACGGAAAAATTAAAGGCGAGGGCTTATTATGGCACTTGATAGTGATTAGACCCCACTAATCAACCGACTTATTTAGCACTGATCCCAAGACGTAAAAGCACGTAATGGAAAGCAAGACTGGTGCTGTATGTAGTGTCTTTGTTTTTGTGCATGCAGCTGCTTTCCATGGAGGAGCTAGTAAAAGAAGAATTTAATTGAAGGTGATCGAGGTCTTTGCCTCTTTGCAGCATTAGCTTAGAGCTCGTAATGGAGGAGTCAAAATATGCACCAACTTTGGCCCCCCAAAAAGACCAAAACCAAGTGCGATCGATCACCATAATAACGCTTGTTCTGAACAGGATAAAGCTTGAAAAGAGAGCAGAAGCCATAGGCCGGGGGATGCAGTGGCAATGCACTATAAGTACATTACTAGTAGTATTATCCGGTGATGAACAAGTGCCTCGGGAATTGTGATTGTGGCGCCTCACCCCATCATTCCCGTTGAAGAGCTTTGTGTCCCTTTCTGGAGATGAACTTCTTGTTGGATGTGCGTTCACAAATGTTCCTCTCTGTATTTTTTTTTTCACTAAAATAAATAAAAAGGGAAGTCAGAGCTGCTGATAACTTTATACTGTTTGCAATTCTATTGATGATATCTTTATTTATTTGTTTAGTGCAACTGTAGTTTCCATATAGGACGAGATGCTGTAGAATTTCAACACGCATAGGACGAACACACGCGCATGCCCTCCCCTATGAGCACCTAGTACTTGATTGATGATGAAAATCCCGATGATGATGATTTGAACCCCCGGTGGGTAGCGTCCCACTGAACCGCCCTACCATTGCTTGTGTATTGATGATGTATATGTAATGATGATGAAGGGCTTGTGTATTTTGTATATGGCCTGGGCCTAAATTACTACTGTAGCATACACAGGGAAAGGAATTCTCGGTCAGTTTTGAGGCCCAACGATTTGCCAAGAAAAGTAGCTGTAGCCCAAATCATATAGACTAGCAGAAGCTTCAGTTGGCAGATGGAACGTTGAAGAAATATATATTTAATAAAGCAGATTCGTTTTCAATCTAAAGGTGTCTATTTCTTTCATGGATAAAAATTTAAATATACAATTAGGGATTTTTTTCCTTTGGTTAGAAAGCTGGTTAGTTGAGTGGGATAATATGCCAAAAGAATTCGAATCTGCTTTGTGGTGTTAACAATCTGCTTTTGTGCTGCTCATATTCAGTGGGCTTGGATCAGATGGGTTCTGTGATTTAGTCCCTGGGCAATGTAAGAGACAACACCATTGCCAGTCATATATCCACTGTATTTACTGATTTCCATCTTGTTAATTTGGGATCGTATGCAGCAAATATGACTCATGTGCTCTGCCTTTTCTTTGTCCAGCAAATTGCTCATGGAAAAATACTGCAGTACTTTGATGTTATCTGCTTATTGTGTCAACTGCAATTTGTTTTTGCCATCCTGATGCTACTCTCTTTTTTCATAGATATATAAAGATGCTTATACTAATTCTTTATAACTATGAATGTCTGAATAATTTTGTATTAAACGAGCATGATCAATCACTGCCTCCATCTCTTCCTTTTGAGGTACACCATTTGATTTCAGTAGCACTTCCAAGTGTTTCTTCCCAATCACCTCGGTGCCTTTCTTTGCTTAAGTTCATTGCTCGGCTCTCTGTGAACCTGCTGAAAGCTCATAATTTCCTGACAGACTTTATATGCTTTTGTGACCTTTCAACAGTTGATACCAGAGAGGCTCCAGTCAGTTGGGTTGGTGAGCGTCTGTCTGTCTGGTTGCTCAAGCCTTCTCATCACAGCAACTCCCTTCCATGCTGTCTACCAACACATTCTGGTGTCAATTGGCCATCGTTTCTGAAGGCTGGCCATAGCAACAACTGCTACTACTACATTTGGTGCAAAATTTCCCCCTTTCGGACTGCTCCAACCACAACGCTGGTACTGAATAAATACATTAAGGTCGGAGGGAGCGGTCTTTGATTACATGATTTCTGCGTGCATTCAGGTTGGGGATCTACTTTCAAGGTCTGACCTTCAGTTAACGCTGTGATTAGCAGGATAAAGCTCTGCATCCCTCTCTTTTATATAAAAGTAAAAATTTGGGATCATGTACATGGTCCAGATGAGACTTGAGAGAATCAAACTGACGGCCACCAAAGCCAAAGACATCATCTTCTGTGATGGTAGTAAGCACATGGCACCGACACTTAACAAACTTGTTTGAATCAGAGAGCTGACTCTTCCCCCAATTTCCCTACCTGCCCTTCTGTTCTGTACTATAGATTCCGGGCCTTATTGGAGCACGGAAGCGCACAGTAGCTGCAGCCCCAAGTGGGTGGCTGAAAGGACACTCAGCTTCAAAATCATAAGCCAGAGAACAGAGATGGTTAACAGAAATTTTGACAATTGGATGCCTGTTTGACAGAGACACCCATCTGTTGAGATCAACACTGCAGCTGCCTCGTTACCTGAGTGCTCAAATACCGGATTTATTTGGTACTACAGCCAGCTATTAGGACTGATCTGTGGTAGTTGGACTGCAGTAGAGCTTGTTCTTGACGTGTCTGAAGTCTGAACAGTGCAGGTTTCCCTGCTGTCATCACATCAGATTTGCTCTCTGCTTATCACTGCTGTAATCCAGCAGACACTGGAGTTCCATTCACTGCAGCAGATTTTCTTGTGCCTGTCAGTTGCAGGAGTTCCATTCACTGCAGCAGAAATTGTCAGTCTGCCATGTCTTTCTGCCGACGGCGAGAACGAGACGATTTGTTTGGTGACAGACACGTTTTGTTTGGTGACATTTCCGTCCCACCACCACCAGGCAGCTGCTTGCTTGTGTTTGGTGGATCTGAATCACCATTCCCATTCCGATCTGCTCACCACCTCCCTCTCCTCTCCTCTTCTCTCCCTGCTCCGGCTCCGGGGGGCTAGCCGAGGCATCTCCCCATGGCCGACACCAAGGTTCTTGACAGGCTCAAGGTGGGGGCTTCACCTCCGGCGCCCGGCGGCGCGCTCCCGCTCACCTTCTTCGACGTGCCCTGGCTCTTCACGGGCCCCGTGGAGCGGGTCTTCTTCTACCCGTACGCGCACACGGCGGACCACTTCGCCGCGCACCTCCTCCCGTCCCTCGTCTCCTCCCTCTCCGCCACGCTGCACGCCTTCTACCCGCTGCTCGGCCGCGTCCGCCCGACCCCGGACGGCGGCGGGTACGAGTTCTTCTGCTCCTCCGCCGGCGGGGGGAGACCGTCGACCTCACCGTCGCCGAGAGCTCCGACGACTTCGACGAGCTCTCCAGCGGCGGGCCAAGGGACGTCGCCCGGCTGTACGCGCTGGTGCCACGGCTCCCGTCGCCGGAGGCCGACGGGTCCTTCGCCCTCGCCGCGGCGCAGGTCACGGTGTTCCCCACCCGTGGCGTCGCCGTCGGCGTGTCCATCCACCACGTGGCCTGCGACGACTCCAGCTACATGCACTTCGTCAAGACCTGGGCCGCTCGGTGCAGGAGGCCGTCGGCGGCGCGGACGCGGTGCCGGTCCAACCGCCGCCGCCGCCGCCTTTCTTGGACCGTGGCGTGGTCGCGGACCCCGACGGCCTCGCCGCCAGGACGCTCGACGAAATGCGCCAGCTGGCAGCCAACGGCCCGCCTCCGCCTCCACCGGCGCCGGCAGGCCCGCCACCGAAGCTGGTCATCGCGTCGTTCACGCTCACCCGCGACCGCATCGACGGACTGAAGCGTCGCGTGGCCGCCACCAAGGTCGCGGCGGATAACGGCGGCACGGGGGGCGCGTCCACTGCTCGGCGTTCACGGTGGCATGCGCGCTGGCGTGGGCGTGCCTGGCGCGCGTGGGCGGCGGCGGTGGCGTGGAGCGGCCCCGCGCGCACCTGCTGTTCTCGGTGGAGTGCCGTCGTCGCCTGGCGCCGCCGATCCCGCAGGAGTACCTGGGCAACTGCCTCCGTCCGTGCTTCGTGGAGGTGGGCGCGTCCGAGCTGGTTGGTGGCGACGGCGTGGCGGCGGCGGCCGCTGCGATCGGCACGGCCGTCGCGGGGCTCGATGGCGGCGTGCTTGACGGCGCCGGCGAGTGGTTCCACAAGATCCTGTCGCTGGTCCCGGAACGGCCGATGTCGGTGGGCGGGTCCCCGCGGTACGGCGTGTACGACACCGACTTCGGGCTGGGCCGGCCGGCCAAGGTGGAGCTGGTGTCCATCGACAAGACGCCCGGCACGGTGTCCCTGGCCGAGGGCAGCGACGCCGGGGTGGAGATCGGCGTCGTGCTGCCGGAGGACGACATGGCGCGCTTCAGCTCCTTGTTCGCCGACGCGTTGGAGGACCTCTGTGACTGAGCATGGAGCTCCATTCTCGAGAAGCTAGCTGGTCATCATCAATCAGTTACATTACATGAATGATGAATTGGAGGTTAAGGAGGAGGAGTACGAAGATCATCATATATAGAAAGAGAGATGTTCCGAAGTGTATATTTGAGGGACAGAGAGAGATGGATACTATACATATATTTCATATTTTTTGTGGAGTAACTTCATATGCCAGAATATTAATATTGTGATTGATAAAAGGAAGCGAATTTGTTGGATTGATTACAAGTAAAGTAAAGATCCGAATCTGGTTTGCTATGCCAGTGTGCAAGGGCTTCAACATTCCAAGTGTAGATATATATATTTTTAAAATACTGTGTTTAGTATATAATTAGTATTATTGAAAAGATATTTGAATATTTGGCTTTTTAAAAAATTATTTGAAGAAAAAAATATGAACGTTAACTAGTTGGGTCACTCGAGCTTTTTTAGATTTATTCATATTTTTAAACCTGGACGTCTCTGCAGATATCAGATGAGAATGTCAAGTTAGAACGTTAGTTGGGTCATGGAGCGATTTATTCATTTTCCTGATCAGATGACTTTAGGTAGTTGCCACGCCACGCCAGTCCACACTTGTATCCCTTTGTGTTCTTGAGATTGTTTTGTTGCTGCTTTGGTTTGTTAGGTGTCTGCATCATGGCACGAGCTTTGCCTACTTGACTTTTGCTGCTGCGTGCGGCAACAGCCGTCCATCCATTAGGTTCTACAAGTGGATATGCCAATGAGAAACTCTGTATCACCACCAAGGCACCAACTGAAACTCTATGCAGCTTTTCATCACAAGACAAAATTTTTTCCAAGACCATCTCTTCAAGGCAGGTGCGTGTGAGCGTAGGTCGTAGGTATGCTTGCACTTAGAGTTGGTGTGCGTGTAGTGTGTTGTGTAAGTTGAGATGATACAACTTGTGATTGTATGTCAAGGCCATCTCAAAACAAAACAAAAAAAAAACAAAACAAAAAAAAAAAAGATTTTTTCCATTACTGAAATTCAACTCTACATGTTGGTTATGGAGCGACCGTACAAAGTGGAATTTATTAAAAGCATGAGTGGCCTGTCCAACCCAACAAATTGCAGGCATCTCAGACTCTGTCAGACTTCTTTGATTGACTTATATTTAATAAAAAGCCAAAAAGAAAGAAAGAAAGAAAGAAAGGAAAAAAAAACTTTTCTGAGTGGATAAAAAAAAAAAAAGTCCGAATTCCCTCCCCAACTATCACGAAAGTTCACTTTTCCTCCCTTTACGCCAAAAACTGCACAAATCACATCCCTCAACTTTTCAAACCATGCAAATTACCGCCCTCGAGCGGTTTTGAGGGCAGTATTGCTACAGTAACAACGGTATGCCTTTTCCTTTTTTAAAAAAGTTCTCGCTTTGAATCTTTGAAAATCATAGTAAATCACGTAAAAATCATAAAATGAAAATTCCAATTTTGTTAGACTCAACATGATTAGATCTACACATTGAATATATAATATGATATGATTTAGTACAAAGTTTTTTCTATGAAGGTTTTGTCTTTTTCTTTTATATTTATTTGTCTAAATCTTTAAAAATCATGGTAAATCACTGTAAAAATCATAAAATACAAAAAATCTATTTTGCTACTGAACCGAGTCAGATAAATTATCCCCAACAAATTGAAGGCGTCTCGAGGGAGGCAAACTTATTTGATTCATTATTTAAAAAAAAAGGGAAATGCAAAAAAAATTGTCCGGAAAAATCAGAGTTTTTTAGTGGATAAAAATCAGAGAACTTTTTTTTTATTTTAAGATGGAAATGCAGACTTTTGTCATAAAAAAAAAAAAAAAAAAATGCAGACACCAGAGTTATTTGGATCAAGGCCTGTAAAACAAAACAGGCTCAATTCTTCGGTTTTGGGTTTGGTATTCGGTAGGTGGCAAATGTTTCTCAGCTCAGCCCATCTTACGGCCCATATAGTATCTAATGAGCTCAGTTACTTACTGCTAAGAAGAGAAAGCCCAGCCCATCATCGCCCAGATTCCTACCTCTTCGCCCTTCACCGCCGGCCGCCGCCGCCGCCGCAACCGCTCCATCGCCCACCATGGCGCTACGCCGCGCCGCCTCCGTTCTCCTCAGGACCGGCCTGAGGGACCCCATCACGGCCCCCCGCGCGCAAAGCCCTAATAAACCCCTGTCCTCGCGCCGCCCCGCCGCCACTTCTCGCCGCGGCCACCGCTTACGCCGCCTCCCGTCCCCACCACCACCGCCGCCGCCGCCGCCGCTGTCGCGGACGCCGCAGAGGAGGCGTTCGAAGCGGCAACGTCCACGAACGACATGCTCGCGGCCTTCTCCCGCCTCGAGGCCACCGTGCCCGCCAACGACAAGCGCCTCGCCCTCGCCTGCCTCAAGCTCGGCCAGCACCTCGAGGCGTCCGGCTCCGCCGACGCGTCCCGCGTCCTCGCGCTCGCGCTCCGGTGCCTGGGAATCCTCGAGGCCAGCCCCAACGCCACCACCCCCCGCCTCCTCCTCCGCCTCCGCATCCGACGACGTCTCGCTCGCCATGGCACTCCACCTCGCGGGCTCCGCCTCCTTCGACCTCTCCCGCTTCCACGACGCGCTCTCCTTCCTCTCCCGCGCGCTACGCCTCCTCGCTCCGCTCCTCCCCGATGGAGGCGTCGCGTTCGAGGATGGAGAGGAACTGGGAGGGTTCGACGTCAGGCCCGTGGCGCACGCGGTGCGGCTGCAGCTGGCCAACGTGAAGACGGCGCTGGGGAGGCGAGAGGAGGCGCTCGCCGACATGCGCGCCTGCATCGAACTCAAGGAGTCCATTCTGCCGCCGGGCAGCCGGGAGCTGGGAGTCGCGTACCGGGACCTCGCCGAGGCGTACGCCACCCTGCTCGACTTCAAGCAGGCGCTGCCGTTCTGCCAGAAGGCGCTGAAGCTGCATGAGTCTACGCTCGGCAAGAACTCCGTGGAGGTTGCGCACGACAGGCGCCTGCTTGGAGTGATATACACTGGGCTAGAGCAGCATGAGCAGGCGCTGGAGCAGAATGAGATTTCACAGAAGGTTATGAAGAGCTGGGGTGCGGCTGGCTCTGACCTTCTGCACACTGAGATTGACGCGGCAAACATCAAGATCGCATTGGGAAAGTTTGATGAGGCTGTCAGTGTTTTGAAGAAGA
Organism: Hyparrhenia diplandra; assembly: GCA_015847255.1. Lineage (NCBI taxonomy): Eukaryota > Viridiplantae > Streptophyta > Magnoliopsida > Poales > Poaceae > Hyparrhenia > Hyparrhenia diplandra. The sequence continues at coordinate 80,382 of JADLZK010000548.1, read as the reverse complement.
ATGTCGCTAAGCAGGTGGACAAGGATAGCGAGATGCGAGCTCTAGTTTTCATATCGATGGCCAAGGCGCTCGCTAACCAGGAGAAGGTTGGTGACACAAAGAGGTGCTTGGAGATTGCTTGTGACATCCTGGAGAAGAAGGAATTTTCCACACCTGACAAAGTGGCAGAGATGTATATAGAAGTATCCTCACTGTATGAGATGGTGAATGAGTTTGAAAAGGCAATATCTTTGCTGAAGAGGAGCCTGGGAATGCTTGAGAGGATCCCTCAGGCACAGCATTTGGAGGGCAATGTCGCAGCGAGGATTGGGTGGCTGTTGCTCTTGACCGGTAAGGTCTCTGAAGCTGTCCCGTACTTGGAGGATGCAGTGGAGAGGATGAAGGACAGCTTTGGTCCGAAGCATTATGGAGTAGGGTATGTATATAACAACTTGGGTGCTGCTTACATGGAGATGGACCGACCACAGTCTGCTGCACAGATGTTTGCGCTCGCCAAAGATGTCATGGATGTCTCCTTAGGACCTCACCATTCAGATACCATCGAGGCTTGTCAGAGCCTTGCTAAGGCCTACGATGCTATGGGAAGGTATAGTTTCACAAATGCATTACAATGAGTTTTCTTTTCTTTCCTCTCGAATCTATCTTGAGCGTGATTTTTGTTAGCTTCAACTCAAACATAACCAGACCAAAGAAATAGAGATGTGCTAGGATAATTCGCATGCTATTATGCATACTTATTCTTGAGATACTTTGGATTGGGTTAGTGCCTTGCTGCTTTGTTAGCTTCAACTCAAATATAACCAGACCAAAGAAATAGAGATACTAAGATAATTCACATGCTATTATGCATACTTGTTGTTAAGATACTTTGGATTGGGTTAGTGCCTTTTTGTCTTTTATACACAAACTTGTTAGGCAGCATTGTGGCTGACTGGCTGATTGATGTTAATTTTCTGAGCACATAGTGGCGATAGTTCAGACATGCTGTAAGCAGGGGAGGAGCTGTGTTCAGGCCAACATGCGGCATGCCTAAGAAACCTTCAAAATAACTAACTCTGCTACTTAAAAAAAAACATCTGTAAGCTGGGCTGCAGTAACCCCCCCAACCCCCTAGATTTAAGGTCAAGCTCCACCACTGGGCATAAGATGTTAACTTCTGTTTTTTACTTTAGGAATCGAAGCTGCTTTGTATTCCAACTTTGAACTAATCAGTATGACCTCTGCATGTTTCTGCACCTGCAGTTATCCCCTGGCTATGGAGTTCCAAAAGAGAGTGGTGGATTCATGGCGAAATCATGGCGCCGACGCCAGGGATGAGCTCAAGGAAGCTATGCGACTCTACAACCAGATCAAGGAAAAGGCACTCGCATGCATATCACCTGGAGGTTCAGCAAACGCATTGCCTGAACCTCAGGAGCAGGAAACAGATTCTGATACCCCCAAAGCTGTGCAACGGTAGCCTCTGCTAATATTGGCTGAAGGATTTGGGTTTTCTTATTAGTTGTTACATGTAGTATCGCAGATATTTTGGATATCGGAAAATCAATGGCTGGTGAACTGCCAAGCTCCCTGCAGCAAGGAAAGACCTGATCAGTCAAGCTATGATGTATTCAAGACAGAGATGTCCGCATGCCTGTTTTTTTTATGAACTAGAGTGTTTGGTGAGACATTTAAGTATGGGTTTTGGTCAAGACTTAGAACAACAGGCACCTCAAGGCGTGTGCCTACAAAAGCATGAGCTTGCGTTAGACACATCAGATGTGTTGGTTGGGAGTTGCAATCAGATTTACATGGACAAATCATGAATAACAGCAGTGTACCACTCTATAACGTATTGTTTGAGAAACATGTGCATAAGTTAAAAGATGGTTTTTATATGAAGATTGCACTCAGTGAGATCAACTTTTTTGTAGTTAACTCTTTAAAACTCTATAACGTATTCTGAACTCTTTTCTTTACTCCTGTTATAAGAAGATTATGCATTCTAGCTGTTGTAGTGAGCAACAGGCACTTTAAAACTTTCAATGGGGAATACTGTGCTCCATTCTTTTGTACTGCTTGTAAGTAGCGAAAATACTTTACCTTTCAATAATTTTTTTTTAAAACAAAAAAAACCTGGACTGTACATCTCTCTCAACAGGGATGTGACCAACATTTTTGTATACATATAGCTATAATAAAAAAAGGGGATGATGATAGAAGAAAACAAGAATGATGATCCAATTGCCTACACTGGACCGCCGCCGCTGCTGTCGCTACTGTCCCTGTGCAAGATGGCAGGTGAACCTCCTCGCCACCAGCCATTGCGGAGAAGGACGTCCTAGTCCTCGTCCTCGGTGGAAGAACTTGTCCATTGCTCCTCTCCGTCATGCCGTGGCAGCACAATCATCGACGGTTGTCTTGGTCTTGTCACCACCGACCACCAGATGATCCGTGTAATAAGTAGCTTCTCCTTGAATCTCGGCAGGAGGTGCAGGTGCCACGGTGGCTGCTCGTTGCTGTGCCAGCGTCGTCAGCGTGTCATGGCCGTCTTCCTCAGCGCCGCCGCCGGGGACGACGACGACCTGGACGGCCACCACCTCCTCCTCCTCCTCGAGCGGCGGCGGGAGCAGGCGGCAGAGGGTGGCCGCGACGTCCGCCCTGCAGAGTGGGCAGCTGGTGTTGCCCTGGAGCCAGGCGTCGACGCAGCCGAGGTGGAAGACGTGGAGGCAGGCGGGCAGCATCCTGACCGTGTCACCCTCCTCGAACTCGCCGAGGCACACCGCGCACTCGCTCACTGGAGCGGACGGCTCTGTGCCTGGGCGGCATTGGCGGGCTTGGTCGTCTTCCTGTAGCTGAACGCCGGCAGCGCCCGGATGGCGGCGTCCTCGAGCCCCGCGTGGGCGGCGGCTCGGCGTCGTCGTCGGCCGGGATGGCGGCGGAGGTGTTGCGTTGGGGGCGGCGGGAGACGATGAGGCCGGCGACGCCGGAGGTGGAGGAGCCGCCGCGGTGCCAGGTGAGGCAACAGCGGATGACGAAGACGTAGTAGGCGAGGAGGATGAGGGAGGCGGCGAGGATTCCCAGCACCGTGAGCAGGAGGATGGGGAAGCTTGTGATGGCGGACGGCGCGTGGGCGTGGGCGTGGTCGCGCAAGGAGGAAAGAGAGAGGGAAGAAGATGGCAATGCCATCGTCGCCGGCCGTGGCGGGGTGAAGGGCATCTGTGGCATCAGGAAGATGTTGCTGCTGCCCCGGCTCGCGTCCATCGGAGGCAGGGCAGCTAGCAGAGTGTAGAGTGAAGTGTTCCTCTGCTCTGCAGGTTGCAGCTGACTGTCACTGACCTCACCTGCTGGCCAGCTGCTGCCATTCGATGTTAATGTAGGAGGGAGTCGTGGGGTCTTCAGAAGGAAGGTAGGCGGGAAGAAAGGGAATGGTGAGGTTGGAAAAAACGCGGCAAGCATGGTGGTCTGGTCTTCTAGAAGGACATCGGCAGGAGGTGAGCAAGAGTGGCAGAGAAGCAGAGTAATTCGACTGATCGGAGACGACGACCAAAGTGCGTGTGCCGTGTAGTAGATCGACTGCGACTGCAGCTAGCGGCAATGACGTTGGCGTGGGCGCTGGGTCACCGGCCGGATCGGAGACGGAGGAGACAGCAGGGACAGACAGCGAGGCCGGTGCGGTGTTCCCGGCGAGACTTCCGGCGCACACACGCTACTCTACTGCTGCGGGCGGCGCTGATGTTTGCGATTACCGTGTAGCCTGCGCGCTACGCATTTGCTTTTCTTCTTCCTTGCCCCCTTTCTTCTAGGAGGACGTGTCTGTGTCTGCTTGGTGCTTTCCCAATTTACGCTACGGCCGCTGCTGGCCGGAGCACTGTATTGGACTGGAGCTGTTTTAATAAGCACTAGGAAATCCCTCGTTGGTAGGGCTTAGAGTCACCACAAGCTTACTAGTCACCCTACAATGTTTTTCTATCAAAACAAAACAGTATCAGCATGCTTTCAGCGACTGATAAGCCAACTTAGGTTTGTTTGCTGTGAGAGAAAAATATGTATCGGACTGGAGCTGTTTTAATAATAAGCTCTATGAAACCCCTCGTTTTTTTTTTTTTTTGACAACTATGAAACCCCTCGTTGGTAGTGCTTGGACTTGTTTACAACGAGAAAAATCACGATAAACTTTATCAGCCACGGTACGGTGTCTTTCTATCACAATAAAACAACATTAGCCAGCTTTCGATCTGCGGCTGATAAGCTAACTTAGTTCAAGCGAACTGATTGGGGCTTCAGCTTTGCCTCCAAATTAGCTTCAGCTTCACCGTTCCTAAATTTCGCTATTCTTCAGAAACCATTCGTTTGGTAGAGCTTCTAACTTCCTTCATTTGAAATGGGGGAACCTAAATATGTTCATGAAGAACTAAATATGTTATTAACATATCCTCATGAATTTTCTACCTTGAAAAAAAATCAGGGAGCCCAACAAGATTGAATTTTCAAAGCCCTAAGCCGGCAGAAGTCGCATGAAAATCCCTGCCAGAGAGGCTCTAAAGATTTGCATAAGGGTGAACATATAAAGCAAATCAAAATGGAGCCCAATAATATGTTCTTGTTTCTACTATTTGACAAGATCATAATCGACAATCACAGTGCATGTATATGAAATGAGATTAAATAAAAGGAAAAAAAAAAAAACGATACGTACGGACGGACGCTGGAAGACGTGTTGATGATAATGGTCCACATGTCCTGTCCACTCCGACGTGTTGATGTCACTTTGTCCTCCAAATCACATGATTGATTAATTAGGGTCCATTTGGACCATCAAATAACTATGATTCTTTTGCTATTTATGTACCAACATATTTTTTTTTTACTAAATCTGCCATATTTTACAAGTTTAATTGTGATTTTAGTTTTTTTTTTTTTTTGAAGCAGATGTGGTTTAGGATTTGTACTGCACAATCATATTTACAAAAAAAAAAAAAACAAATTTGATCACATAAAATCTATAGACAGATAAAACTAGGCACTAGTGATAATAAATAATCTAAGTGTAAACTCTGCTAGAGGTCCGCTCGATCTTATTGTTTGGCTGATTGTCATGGAAAGTTTGCTACAAGGAGTACTGCCAAACGGCTTTCAACAAATTTGATATCTCAATTTCATTAGAAACTAAATATCTAAAATGCTTTTGCAACGGCTACCGTTTCTAGCTGGCTGATTCTGACTGATGCTAATCTGTTGTGGGGAAAAAACATTGTTAAATGGTAATCCACCTAGAAGCTCGTAGAGAGGAGATGACTGAACCATTACTTTTGATTGCTACAATACTATGTACTACTAGGTGTTTAGATCCTTAAAAGTGGCACTGTAGTGAACAAAAAAAAATAGTGTAGCACTGTTTGTTTGTTTGTGGTAAATATTATCTAACCATAAGGTAACTAAACTTAAAAGAATTGTCTGCATACATCAAAATTATGCAATTAGTTATTTTATTTATTTTAGAGAAAAGTTGGGAAAACGTACCCGTAGTAGAATCATATTTGTTTGGATCGGATTCTGTCATGTTTGTTTGTTTGTTTTTTTTTTTTTTTTTGAAGAGTCATGTTTATTTGCTGAACTGTGAAATCATAAATGGTGACACGTCAGAACAACGTTGCGTTGCACCGCATCAAGCGTTACGAGACATAGATAATAACATTTTTTTTTGATAATGACAGCTTTTCTCTCTGTCAGGAAAAAAAATAATGACAGCATACAGTTGACACACTTCCTAGGGGGAAACAAGGCGGTGACGAGCCAGTCTGTCGTCAGTCAGCCACTGTTGTTCCGAAGGCGCGCCAGGACGGCGTCTCTGTCGCCGTTGGCCGCGGTGTACACGGCGACGAACTCCTGGTACGTGTAGGGCCTGAGCAGCGGCGCCTCTCCCTCCGCCAGCATCCCGGGCGCCGGAGCCACGACGCACCCCATGGCGGGCATGACGAACGCGGCGACCGACGTGCGCGCGGCGCGCGCGTTGGTGACCGCGCGGTGCTCGCCGGCGCGCACGCGCCCGTTGGTCACCACCTCCATCTGGTGCCCGAAGTTGACGACGAGCGCGCCGGGCGGCGGGTCCACGTCCACCCACCCTCCCTCTGTCCCTCTCCCCTTGCGCGCGCCTGCAGGCCGAGGACGCCGTTGTCCATGACGACGGTGACCACGTTGGGGTCGCAGTGCGGCGCGATGCCCATCGTCACGCTCGGGTCCGGGCACGCCACGTAGTGGTTCACGTTCATCACCACCGGCCCCGCCGTCAGCTCCCCGGCCTCCAAGTACGCCGCGTCGGCGAGCCCCAGCCGTGACGCGGCGAGCCGGAGCACGCGCAGCGCCACGGCCCTCACCGCCGCCGTGTACGGCTCCAGCGCACCACCGAGTCCCGCTGGCTTCTCCGGCCACCCGCGCCGGAACTCCTCGAACGGGTAGCAGCCGATCTTGAGGCAGTCCCTCCAGTACAGGACCTGCTCCTGCGCCTTGCCCACGCTCGTGTGGAACCGTGGCAGCTTCGAGCTGTCGGTGGAGTAGTGCGCCATCTTCTCCTCCGTTGGGAGATTGAAGAACTCCTCCGCCTTGCTCATCATCGCGCGCATCACGTCCTCCGGCACGCCGTGGTTGATCACCTGGATACTACCAGTCAGTCACATGTCTCTTGATGCCGTCGTCGCATCAAGAGACGACAACAGTTCTGCTCGATTCCAGGGCTGACGAGCGAGCGAGTGAGTGAGGACGAGCAACTGAATGAAGAATTATAAGTATTTCTCACCTGGAAGAAACCGAACTCTCTCCCGGCGGCGACGATCTGCTCCGCCATCCTGTCGGGGTCATCGCCGCCGAGGTCGACTACAGGTATCGCTGCCGCTGCGGAAGACGACGGCGAGCTCCCGGGCCTCTTGTTCTCCGGGAGCACGTAGGATTCAGGCACCGACTGGTGAACGGCGCCATTGGAGAGGGGCTCGGCGGCCATCTCCTTCCTCGGCTGGGTTGCTTCCTTCTGAAGTACAGATTCAGATGAGCATTTTTATACAGGGTGCGATGAACAGAGCAGAAGCATCTTTTGGACGGACGGACACATCCATTTGTCGTCACCACAAGTTGACATTTCTAAAGCAAATTAGAAAGCAGTAGTTTTACTATTTGGGCGGCTACTTTGTTGCGAGCAAAATACTATAATTATTCGCTTTGGTCAGTGATCATCTCACCATTTGGTCAGTGATCATCTCATCATCGTTTTTTTTTAGTAGCTGGAATGCTTCCATTCTAATTCTTTACGTCGGCGTGTGCAGCATTTAAAAGAGTAAATTGGTTGTGGAGAAACGCTGTGGCCAAAAAGGCATCCACGGTAGTAAAAATTTTTTGACCGTCGTGATCTGGATCGATGGCTTCTAGCGCTCTGACCCTGGGATACAGCAGTTGAGCGGAGCCGGTCGGAGCCCGTACGGAAAGGGACGGCGGTGTCGAGCATCCATTGGCGGCCTCTGTTCGTTGTCTGTTGAGGATTGGGTGTCTCCTGTTTGGCCCACCTGCAGTGGCCTCGGCATTCTCGGTGGGCAGCCCATGGAGTGCTCTGACCCTTCCTGGACGGCGCAGCTCGTTGTCTGCTGCCCATTGGCCACCTCCTCACGTTGTCAACTCCTTATTCGTTGTGCTTCACTGGGTCCACTGCTTCCCATCCCTATCCCTCTGTGCCACCCTCTCTCCCCCAATCCCCACACTCTCCCTCCCGGTCTCTCCCTCCCGGCAGTCTCTCTCCATCTCTCGCCCTCCCTCTATGGCTCTCCCGACGGACGACGGCGGCGGCTAGGGCAGGCCCCATCGCTGGCCGCGGGTGAAGGACGGGCGCGGTGCGGCCGGCGAGCGCGCCCCCGGCGCCCGGCGTGGAGGCCGCCGGCGCGGGCAGGTCCAGGCGCGGAGGCCGCCAGCGCCTCGCACGCGGGCAGGCCCCCAGGCGCGGCGGCGCAGCTGTCCCCAGCGCGGCACCCAGGCGAGGGTGGCGCAGACTCCCCAGCGCGGTGGCCCGCGTGTCGACGGCCACAGCCGCGGGCACGCCCCGGCGGCCACTCCTCCTCCTCTCTCGGTGCTCTAGATGCGGGTGCGAGGTGAGGGTACTCCCGGCGTGGCAGCCCCCCAGCGCGGATTTCTTCTTCCTCTGGCGATCTTCGGTTGGATATTCGTCAATCCGGTGCTTTTGCTTTGTGATTTACTGATTTCGAATATCGTGTGTACAGCACGGAGGCCCAGGCGAGACAGGCCCTCAGCACATCGGCCCCGGTGAAGGTGTCCCCGGCGCGGCGGCGGTGGCGCAGATCAAGCGGCCATCCCTTATGGTATGCTGGCGACCCTGTACTCGCATGTGCAGTTCGCAGTAAGGACCCCAAGCTTTACAAGCAGACACTGTTGCCAAGAGTTATATTTCTCCCTCCCTGTTCTGGTTTCCATCCCTGACGTTTCTGCATCATGTATACTCACGCAACCTATTTGATTAAAGGTCTTAGTGCTTTGCGTTAGGCAACCTATTTTTAGACATGGATGCGTTAGGCATCACTAACAGATATCCAGGTAGTGCGCTTCTCCTTTCGTTCATTGGTCAGCGAACGAATGAGCACTAAAAAATTTGGCCTACAAGGATGGTACTCCGGCATATGATGTGTTTATGATTTTGCATAAGCAATGTTAAATTACGTCTTCCTTTGCTCCAGTTGTGGATGAGGTCCAAAATAAAAGAAGAGTGATAATTTTGTCGAACAAAAATATATTGATTTGTTGGCACCAAAAACCTAAGATCCACCTCCTGTGACTTTAAGCAACCAACTCTGCCCCATAAATCATATTGATAGCTTTAGTGTATTGATTTAGTTCTTGTTCTTGGAAAAAAAAAAAAGGTTTGGTTGGCTGATTTGAGGTGCTAATGTTGTTGACAACATTATTGTATTGATTTTGGTTCTTAAAGAAGGGATTTGCTTGGCTGATCCAAAGTGTGGTCGTTCTTACGCTTCTAAGTAGCGTTCTTTCAGATTTTAGTTGTACTACAATGATGCTTGGTTAAGGTATTGTGGTGACAACACTTTTTCTTCTTGTCCTCTGAGTCCTTCACTCTACCACACTACCGCCTTTGTTACTAATGGCAATGTTATTTTCTTTAGATGCACAGGCCACACAGGTAGATGCAAGTGATAATCAGGAGATATTAATATGTTCCTGACACCTTTAGATTGACAAAAATAGATAGGTATTACTCATAATAAGTATGTAGACTTTCTATGTGAACTTTTGCCTTTCTTGTGTATTATCTACAGCTAAATTTTGTTCTCATCATATTTCCTGTAAAATGATAGTTGCTGCTGTCGAATGGCTAGAGTTAGCATGGATATGACAGAGATCTGATCATTTGTAGTAGCTGTTCCAGCAGTAGCATAATAATAGCTTACATGCACCAGTACAGAAACTATACAATGTGCAGGAAATAGAATGCAACTGTTCTAATAGAAAAAGCTTTAATTTAACTTGCATCTAACTATTTATATATGACCTGTACAGAAATTATATATGCTTCCTGAGTAGAGAACCATCATCATAACTATTTAGATTGTGTATGCCACCTGATGAGCAAGTTCAAGTACCAACAAACTGAACTTATTATATTCTTATTTGTCCCTTATGCATCTTCACAGATGCACGATCTGATTCTACTACTTTTTCTACACACTACCTCACTATTTACCATTCCCTAATGATAGGTACAAAATCTGCTTCGTGGCTTCTGATGGCACAGGCGAGGCAGAAATGATATGCTTTGGAGATGTTGCCCGCAGAACCATTGGGAAGCCTGTCCAGCAAATTCTTAGATCAGATACAAGCCCCAACATATACCCACCAGAAATTGCAAAAATTGTTTCCCTCAGATTCACTTTTTGTTGTCGCTCTGTCACAGCAGAGTTTCTATACAGAGGAGAAGACATACCAGGTTATCTCAGTCATTTCGGCGATTGGTCGCCAGCCTCCTGCTGCTCGTGTTAGTGGTAGTGGAGGCAATGCTTCTTCTAGCTATGGAGCTGCTGAAAGCTCCCCTAGAACATTTCTCATGACATTGAAGAAGCATCTGATGCTACGCTGTCTTCGCCGGTGCTTGCATCTGTGAGTTACCATTTTCTTTCACATCTAAACAAAGCAAAGACATCAAATATATTTTTTTGCCCATATATCTGAGATACATCTATACTGCAGACACCTCCTTCAGGTTCTCAAATCAGTGGCCCGCCATCGGTGAAGAGCCAGGCCTGGTAATACATATACTTGCATCTTTTTGACAACCTATTTATTGAAATTAGCTCAGATAGTCTCCCCATTACTAAAAACTGCTATTTGGATCCCTGCAATCAACCGATTGTCGATTTTGTGCTTTGGTGCACTGACAGTCCACTCTTTCCTCTCCTATCAGTGACAAGCTGAGCAAGAAAAAAATAATTCTTCGGCGAAGAAGAGGGCTCACTTTTCACAGCGAAGTAGATGATCAGGTGCATATCACTGTCCTACATAGAAAATGCCTCTCATTATCAAATTCCCTGACATGCTGATTCTGAATGACTCTTCGCTGTACTTGCTTGTTTAAAATTCACAGATACAAGATCATCCAATGGATGAATCTAGCAAGACTCCTATAGACATGCTTCAGGAAGGTTTGTGCTAAGCTACTTTATAACAGAACCCTTGCACACATGTTAGGTGCACTGTTTGTAAACATGCTGCTTTTCTTTTTACTTCATACAGTGCTGTGGAGAGTAAGGATCATGCTGCGGAAAAGAAGCGCCTCCCGTAGATCAGCTTCTGCCTCAGGAAGATTAGTAAACCAGGTAGATTCAATGTCAAAGACTATAGTCAGTGCTTCGCCTCATTTACAGCTACTCTGTCTGATCCTGTTTGTTCACTGCAGTGCGTAGGCGCTGGTTTGGATCTTTTGCTTGGATTGAGAAGCTGCATTTTCCCCGTCCAGAGGAGACTCACCTCCTTTTGCTGCCTCCTTCCATATGTGCTGGGGAACTCCACCTGATGATGTTACTGTACACTTGAGAATTGCGCCAAGTACTATGTGTTGTGGCTGTATCTTGGCCTGTAGGCACGAAGAACTCCTCCCGCTGCTCCATCCTGAAACTGTGCAGTTGTATGTCGCCGGTCCATTTAGGGCGCCTCGCTGTTGCTTTTGAGCAACAGTCACATGCCAGTAGCTGGCCTGAGGGCAGCTGGGCTCTGCTGGGGAAGAAACTAAACAATTAGCCAATTTATGTTCAGGAACAAATGTCATTCCAGGCAATTGTGAAACCTTTTTATTCATTGGCTCTCGGCAGCCTGTAGACATCATCGCTGGGTTAGTTCCTATGTGCTGTTAGACCTATTCATCCATGACACATTATGGAGACTTTGGTTGGCTATTTTCCTGAACGACTGATAATTTGCATCCTTTTTGTCACTTTTGTTACTATCTTGGTTTTCTTAGTGTCTGGTTCCCAGTGATTCTCACACGCACACAACGCATTCATACGTCAGAATTTTCTTAAACGGGTTGGTAATCAAGATTTGTTCAGCAGGTTTATAATCCTGCAACATCGTATGTACAAGCAAGTGTTCTGTCGTGTTGCCTAACTGTGATAATTACATATATATCTATAAGTTCATAAGTTCATTGCCCCATCCTTCCAATCACAGCTGTTTCCTGTTACGATTTCTTATATTGATCCACAGTTGGATACGGCCATTGCCCCGCCCCCCACAGTGGATACGGCCGTTTCTTATCACAAGCATGGGCGCGCCAAAACACTAGTGTAAATTAATAGAGCCTATCCAGAAACTTAACTGGACATCCATCCATTTTCCAAGCGCCATGGCCATGACTCCCTGAGTAAGCTCCTGCCTGCTCTCTTGCGTTCGTCTCTCCGGTCCCTCCCTCCTTAGGATTGGTTTGTGATTGGTGCACCATGCATCTCTGAGGCCAGAGCTTGGGAGACTAGGCAGATACTTGTACCCACGTCCATGTGGGTGTGGCACAAATTTTCAAGATTACAAATTGCACCAATAGAAAGTTTGTGTTGCTAATTTTTAGTGCTAATGAATCCAAACAGACTCTAAAAGACTTGTGTGGCAGGCATGATACGAGAAGTCCAGTCCGCAGCAATGCAGGCCTGGTGTGTGTGGGTGATCAGGGATGCAAAGTTAGTTCCTTGTTTTCTTCTGAAAGATCTGGTAGAGCTGACTTATGTTAATCTATGCTACAGATGTAGTACAACTAAAAACACTACTCAGCAACGATTACCATAAAGCCTAAACATATCTTTTTTTTCATCAAAATCTCTGTCCCTATGAATAAGAGAAGATATATAAAAAGACTTCTCGAGTTGTTCAACTATAAACCAATTCATTGGCTGGGGATGAGCACAGATTCTATGCCAAAAACTAGTCGGGGGCCTTTTGCACCTTCGGTCCAACTTTTGCTTAGGTATACATACGTTCTATGGAAAAGTTCATAATTTCTTTACAAGCACATACCAAAATAAGCTTAGGCCCTGTTTGGTTTTCATCATCAGTTGACTAAATCGAAGACTTATGAGTCAATGCATTTGTTAATTTGGTTCTGAGTGACTTATAAGTCGGGTGAAAAGAAGAGAAAAATAAGTGACTTATAAGTTAGAGTGAAAAAAATAGTTACAACCGACTTATAATTCTCATGACTTAGGTCCCTCTTATGTGGTAAAATAAAGTCACTTATTTTACTTTTGACTTAATATAAGTCCCATGACTCATGGAAACCAAGCATCCCCTTAGTTTTTCCGTGTTAATGCAAGTATGATGCACAAGTATGATTTATGACATGCATGCTTACACCTATTTGGGCTGCCGGCTGTTACATTATAGCTATATTATTCTAATAAAAAAAATACTAGTCAAACTTAGATTTCAAAGACTGTAAAAGGTTATAGCGACAAGTATACATGACAAGGCGAGTTTCTTTTTGTTTTTATGAAAGATAGAAAATTAAATCGTCGTTTTCAGCCTGATGCTGGACGGACGCTGATGGCATCAAAAGTTCTCCTCTGGTTGGAATTGTGTCCCTCTTTTAATTAAATTGAACTAACACTAACACTGGATCTGATGCATTCAAACAAGTCCATGCGCGGATTAATAATTTTAGTCTGCACATATATTAGCATATTGTTCCTACCACACAATCATGTCTTTTCTGTGACGGAAAGAATCGAAAATGATAATAAGGTCTAGAATCCAATGGCTACGATACGAGCATCACAATAAGTCATGCATAATGCATGATGTTGGTGTCCACAAATGGTTGTCAGATTGCCCCAGTATCTTATTGATCTCGTCGTATCCTCAAAGCAGCAGCAATTCAAAATAATGTGCATATCTGGGAAGCACACACAGATCCTTGCTGGATAACAGCAAGCAGACCACCCTAGCCTGATTATGATTAACTAGTATAGTGCGGGTGCCTATATTATTTTTCTAAATCACGCAGAGCCTCCATCTTGAGAAAGATGATAGAATGAGATGACAGCTATTCAGCTCTTGCCGCCCTGCATGAAACTTAAGCATATCATATATCTTAAAATATACTCCTATATGCAAGGGACTAGGGATATGCTAGATTATCAACTACAATAATCCAGTTCAGCTATCTTATATTATAGCTAAGGCACATCTGCAACAGACTAGCATAAACAGAAGGGAAAGAGATTAGATTGTTGGATCTGTAAGCCAAGCCAAGCCAACGACAGACTAGGATAATAAATAAGCCATACAACAATCTAGTTTCTTGCCCTATTTTAAATATTTTTCCTTTACTTATATATAATTTGTTAAATTTAAAATACATGAATATATCCAAGAAAAACGAGAATGATGCCTTTCGAACCGTTGGAGCCGCAACCACCAGACCCCCTCTCCCCTCCCGTGCGACGGCGACGTCGGCCCTTCCTCCCCACGTCGGCCACCCTCCCCAGCCCGCCCCCTCTCCCGTCCGGCCACAGATCCGGGTTCCTTGGCTCCGGATCTACCTATCCATGGGTCTTCCTCCGGGGTCTCCTGCCCCAGCTCGCCGGATTCGACTCCGCCTTCGCCGGCCTCCCACGTCGGCCATGGCGGCCGGGCAGCGTCCCCATGAAGGTCGGGCCGGGGCTGCCCCTACCAGCACGGCGGCCATGGAGGTTAAGCTGCCTCTCTCCCCACTCGCAGCTCCGTTCCATCCCGCGTCGGTGGGGCGCTCGAAGACCGCGCGCTGGGCGGACACCGACGTCGCCGTGGGCAGCTCCGACGATGAGCCCTCCCCTGCTGCTGCACGGCCGTCGTACCTCGACGCTGCTCTACGGGCTCTCCGGGTCACGCCTCTGCCGTCGGCGGAGGAGGCTGCCACCACGGTGGGTGCCCAGCAGGATGCGGCGGTGCGGCGTCGTCACCGGCGGCGTCAGCGGCGGAGGTCCAGCGCGCCGGCTGGCACGCCGCCGCCGCCGCCGCCTCAAGTTGAGCCATCGGCAACGCAGGCGGTGCACTTGAGCCTGACCTCACTGCTCGTTGCCCGGAGGTTTAGCTTAGAGACTTCGACCCCATGCTGGACGAGGTGGAGGCTGATCTTTGTCGAGCTTTGGTGGTGGACGTATGTCCCTCAGGCCCTGATGTTGGCGGCTCTGGGACTGGTGGGCTGCTGGTGCAGCAGCTGCCATCCAGCACCGCCAACGACGACTGGTGGTCGGATCTCGTCCAGGCAGAATTCAACGGGCCAAAGGCTCCTACAGGGTCATCTCCCACGCCACCTTCGTCGTCGCCAGCGGCTGACAGGCACCTCGGCCTCGACCTTTCGACCTCGGTCGAGGTGGGAGTATCAGATGGTGTCGCATCGTGCCCCGCGCAGATGTTGTTGGAGGCTGAGGATTGCCCCCGTTCCGCACCCCCTTGTTGGGGATCCGGAAGATGGGGAGATTGCGGCGTCTGCGTCGGGCGCCGTTGGGCGAAAGTTGCTAGGTGAAGCGACCCGAACCCGTGGACCCTCCCGCACCCGTGAACGGCGCCCAAGAGTCTCGATCTTGGCCTCCTTGGATGCGGGGCGTCGCGGAAGCCGAGCTCCTGCGCCGCCATGTCTGTGGATGACTTCATTGGCGAGTTCACGGTTGGATCCTCCGGTCCCTGCCCACGCCCGTTCTTTGAGGCGGGCCGCGTCCCGCGGAGGGCCGACCGATGATGAACTCATTCCCAAAGCGCGGTCGCGCGGCTTGCGGCGAAGAGTGCGCACAAGGAGGCGAGGCCGGAGGCTCGGGGGAGGAAGGTGCTATTGAAGAAGATGGGGGATCCACGTCGGGCGGAGCACCCGGACGAGGTCTCCTTCGGCGAACTTCAGCCGCCTTTGATCGGGCGGCTGGCGCCGCGTCAACGGGGAGGCGATGGAGGTGTTCTTTTTCAGCGGGAAGAAGCGGAGCGCTCCGAGCCGGGCGGGCGACGCCAAAGTGTGCGAGGGTCTTAGGTCGCAAATTAGTTATCCATGTAATCGTTAAATTTGGATCCATGGTTTAGGACTTTCTTCGATTTTTATTCTTTGGAGGTCGGCAGTGATGTCCACTTTCGGCATCACGATTTAATCTTTGTATTTGGATTTGGTTTCCTTCCTCTTAATGAAAACGGGTGAATGGCCCGATCGAGAAAAAAAAATCCAAGAAAAAACGAGAATGTTTTGAATGGAGAGAGTATATATATATTAGCTGAAGATGAAGACCTAGATGTGACACATGTTTTTGTCCTGTGGATATATATATTTCTCTTTAACCCAAATAATGACCCTCTTTTTTTTTGGACACCAATGATTAGTAGGCACACCTTTGGGCCTCAAGAAGTTTCCATGGCATTGGCATGGATCCCGGTGTTCAAAGATTCCACGAGCAGGATGACAAAAAGAAAAACATGCAAGTATGAACCCACTCACTCATGAGTCTCGAGTCTTGATAGTTTGGGCCATCATGCATTTTCACGTCTGTTCTTTTTGTTTGGTCCGAGTATGATCACACATGCATAAGCATGAGGGCACAGCGCACCTACTACCTCACCTCCCATCCAGAGAAAGAGCAACAAGAGATCGAGAAAGGGTCCAAAATCCCCATTCAGAAAGGAATACATATATACATGTACTCCTGCAGGCTTGCTTGCATCATTGGAGGGTGGTTCACTGCAACAACTACTGATGTAATCCTCGGATTAGACTACTTTGAACTTGAAGAATGCATACAATGCAATCACCATCTTTCAGCCAGTGCTAGTGGTTGTGAAATGGATAAGACCACAGGAAACAAATTTACTGAGATCTACAAGTGGAGGAATAGAGCTTTGGGCACATCTGCTGTGCAGTTTCGCATAGAAAGGAACGTTTTTCCTCTTTCACAGTCGGTGATATCAAGTGCTCACTCCATGTTGCGGCGTATGAATTTTTGCGGCCTCATACCAGAATTAAACTTTTTCTAGCGAAAATTACATGTGCTGCTGATAGCGTTACAGTTACAATTAGCAACTGCGAGGACAAATGCAGCACAGGAGGAAAAAAAAAATAGTCATAAAAGTACACCCATATTTTCTACGGACATCAGCGTTGCCACTGACTCTTCTCTTCTTCCATCCTGAATATGATTCAGGATACTGCCTTGCGAGGCTCCAAAGCAAGACCGACCCGAGCAACGATCTATCAGACGAAAAGGAGATGTGGAGAGCAGAAAGAGACGGCATCCATCCAAAACTATATATTTTCTATTTATAAAAACTATGTTTTTTGTTCTTGTAATCTCCAGCCAAGGACTCAGACATGCCATGGAAGTAAACGGAGGGCGTATCCACAAAATGGCTTTGCTTTTATTCCAAAGTCCAATACAAGTCTTTGGGGAATTGGCACAGGGGAGGAGAGAGAGAGAGAGAGAGAGACAGGCCGGGCAGTGCTTGAGAGAGAAAGAGAAGGGGAGACCCATTACCAATGCCAAGAACAAGAAACCAGAGAGGACAGCCGCGAATCCAATCCGAATCCCCTCCAAAAACCCACCAAACTTCCTCCCCATCTGCAAGAACAAGAGCAGCAGGAGAGCATCCTAGGGAAAGAAAAAAAAGGAGAAAAAAAGAAGCCCAGAGAGACCAGCTGACCAAGCAAAAAGGTAGCATCTTTGTGTCACCAAGACACCGCCGATCGCAGACCAAATCCCCCTTCCTCTGGTCCATCCCAAGCATAGAGCAGCCGAGATTTCTTCGATCTGTGCTTGCGTTTTTTCCTGTAAAGATTTTCGTTTCTTCCTTTGACTGTTACTAGCCTTGGGTTGTTGAGAAGTTTCGAGAAAGAGTACGTGGTGTGAGTGTTGAAGAGCTCAAGATGGATCCGGCCTTGCTTGACGACATCATACGCCGGCTTCTGGAGGTGAAGAATCTCAAGCCAGGGAAGAACGCGCAGCTGTCGGAGTCGGAGATTAAGCAGCTCTGCGCTGCCGCCAAGGAGATCTTCCTTTCGCAGCCCAATCTGCTGGAGCTCGAGGCCCCCATCAAAATCTGCGGTATTTCCCCTTCTCCCGTGGCTCCTGAGCAACTTCTTCATGTCGGTAGCACCCAAGATGACATCTTGGGGACTGCTTTCGTTGGTCAACGGGGTATCGCGCTGTATGGTCTGTGCCTTTTTTGGGTCTTGGTGATGTCTGAAACCCGATCTTGTGATTAAAACTGTCCATTCCCAATCCTCCTTTTGACTGTCGTCATGGCTTGAAGAATCGATCGAGGACTGAAATATAGGTGTACATATGTTGGTAGCTGTTTCCTGTTTCTAGTGATTAGGCATACTTAGAATAGAAACTCTCTGATTCTATTTTCCAAAAGAAAGCTGCTATTTTTTTTAACCATCGATCTGATGGTACTATTATAGATTTTGTGTGTACCATAGACTACTGATGCTAAATCTTGAGGTATCAATGCTTTGGGTTACTAGTAAATCATTGCTGTGCTTGTATGATTGAATGGCAATATCAAAACCACATGTCATATGTTAGAGAAATGCAGCACATCTTCAATGTTATACGACATGGTTGCGGTCAGGATATTTTTGTGCAAATGTTAAAAGCGAACAATATAAATGCGTATAGCCATGCATCCTATGAGAAATGAAAGCAGTATACTTAAAATGAAAGTTCTCTCAAAGCGTGCTATGTAAACTAGATGATTATCATCTTGAATGTTTAGTTCGTATGTATTGCTGAGAAAAATGCACGCAAAGGCCTCTATCTTAGTTGGTTACTGGTTAGGTAGCTTGAGTAGCACACCTCAGCCTGGGTTTGACTGCTCGTGGGAGCAAATTTTCAGGCTGGGGATAAGAATCTTCTCGTCTCTCCCACACCAAAGCACAGGTCTAAGGTCCGCCCCCGTCGTGGCCGTTCTCACATGGGCTATGGTGTCGCTGTGTATGGGTAGGGTCGTGTGTTATATGTCTGAGAAAGCACGCCTATTTTATCCCGCTTGTAGGTTTTTATTTATGCTGTGGCATAAATTGTATTTAGTGAGCTCTGGCTACACTGTTGTGCAGATCTTTAGGTCATACAAACAATGATATCATAATACTTAGTTTCATGTTAGATAAAAGTAAATCATTCAGTTAATAAATTGTCAGATAAAAAAGAATCTCAGCACTATTTGAGTACCTATACTGATATGTAGCAATTTTCGTTAATCTGAGTATGAGTTACCCTGAAATGCCTTTAGTGGAGCTTCCTGACAAATATCGATCTCACATATTTTCTTCTGATCAGGTGATGTCCATGGGCAGTACTCTGATCTCCTGAGGCTATTTGATTATGGTGGCTATCCCCCCAGGCCAACTACCTTTTCTTGGGTGATTATGTGGATCGTGGAAAGCAAAGCCTGGAAACAATATGTCTTCTTTTTTTTGGCCTACAAGGTCAAGTACCCAGAGAACTTCTTTCTTCTAAGGGGCAACCATGAATGCGCATCAGTAAATCGCATCTATGGTTTCTATGACGAGTGCAAACGCAGATTCAGTGTAAAGCTCTGGAAAACATTCACAGACTGTTTTAACTGCTTGCCAGTGTCAGCATTGATAGATGAAAAGATTCTCTGTATGCATGGCGGTCTATCACCAGAGTTGAACAAGCTTGAGCAAATACTCAACCTGAATCGCCCCACAGATGTACCTGATACTGGATTGCTCTGTGATCTTCTTTGGTCTGATCCTTCCAATGAAGCAACAGGCTGGGCCATGAATGATCGAGGTGTTTCATTCACATTTGGTCCTGATAAAGTTAATGAATTCCTTGAGAAGCATGATTTGGACCTCATCTGCCGAGCTCATCGGGTTGCTTGAGTTCTTAAAGACGTGACCTACGTATTCCCTTATAAACTATAAGTGTATCGATTGTTTACTTATTCTTTTGCATTGTTGGAATGCAGGTTGTCGAAGATGGATATGAGTTTTTAAGCTAACCGCCAACTCGTAACAATATTCTCAGCCCCTAACTACTGTGGTGAATTCGATAATGCTGGTGCCATGATGAGTGTAGATGAGACATTGATGTGCTCCTTCCAAATACTGAAGCCTGCAAGGAAGATGCTGGGTGGTTCAAATAATAACAAATCTGGCTTCAAGGTATGCATGATTAACATGGAAGCAGTTTATATCTGTCAAATAAGCACAATATGTTGCCCTGCAAAATTGTTTGGTCCCTACCCTCTGGATATGAGTAGTGTTCTTAATTTTCAAAAGCATTATAACATGATAGGGTGACACCAGTGTTACCGTTTGCCTCAAAATGATGTAGCCATTTAATATCTGAATGCATGGTTATTCAAAAGAACTTCTCAGTCTGGGTGCCAAACTTTTCACCAGAATTCCTGCATCTGACAGGTCTTCTTTCTTTAAGCTGTACACAATTGCACAATTACTAATATTTGTCTGCAATACTCATTTTTGGTGTGAATGTGAGAAAGTTCTCGTACTAGAACTTGAATTCGTAATAGTACTTCAAGTTGACTGAACTGGCCAAAGGATGTTGGGTTCGGTTGGTTACCCCAGCCAGCCTGGACACTCTAGAGGCACCCCTCAGGTCCTGAGTTCGAATCCCAGTGGGAGCAAATTTCAGGCTGGGGCATTATTAAAAAAAACCAAAAATATAAGGGTGGGGGTTTCCCTGTTGACTGAACTGGATATCATGGTGATTTATAGCATTTGTTAAGCCTATCTCTTGCAGTCACCTATTTTGTCAGCAAATGGCTGCAAATTCCCTTACTATAAGCTTGGCATAGGAATATGAAGTTGATCTTCTTCCACATTGTATTGTATTCTGTGCCATGCAAAAATATGTGCCAAGTTGCATGGCACATTGTATTGCATTGGAATATATTTGGGCAGATTTCAATTTCTCCCACCATATTTATTTTCTAGGTTCATGCTGCGGAAGTGCATGTCATTGTCACTGAGGGCATAGTTGGTTTTGACAGTGACCTTTCCTACAATCAATGCCTAACAGTTGAACCCATATTTCAAGTTGACCTATCTTGTTCTGTTCCCCACTGAGTAGGGCACAACACGAATATGACAGATGGTCGGCTGAAGTAGAAGGCTTATTTGCTAACTCTATATGATATGAGGGTGTAAGGAATTAGCTGTACATCCTTGAATAGTTGGATGGACTGTCCATACAAGTTGTGTTTTCAAACAGAAATGGGGAACTCACCTAGCTCTGTCTACATTAACAGTTCAACATGGTATCATACTTAATTCTGATGGCTAACCTAAATTTTAAATTTTATCAGACGCTTAGGAAAAATAATTCAAACTATTTATTTGCCAGCTCTATAAAAAGATATGAGGATGCAAGGAATTAGCTATATACATTCTCGAATAATGCGATGAACTGTCCATAAACAAAAGTTTTCGAACTGAAATGAGGAACTCACCTATCTCTGGCCCTCATACTTAATTGGGATGGGTAACCTGGATTTTAAATTTTAGGCACTTAAGAAAAATAATTCAAAAATCATCTGGACTATTGAGTGACTTTATGATACACCTATATATGACAATAGTTGACACCAGCATCTAAATGGAACTCAATTTGATCTCTTTACTCTTTGTTTGCAGTCATTGAGAGGATGGTAACAATGGCCTGATGGTGAGCGCGCTGCGATCGACGGGGGTACATCTTACAGCGGCTTCAACTAACAGGCATATGCATTTTCGCGGAAACCTCATGGGCCTGGAAGGGCAAAGCAGATGTAGAACTATGCATCTTCCATGTTGGATTAACACTCTTGTAATGTATTGTTATTGGTTTTTACTGTGCGGATCTCCTATGATATGATGAGAGGATGTGAATGAGTACTTCCCTTTCCTTAGCGTCCTCAAAATTAGAAAGATTCAGGCAGGCATGCGCCAATAAAAATTGCCAGATCATTTGAACAGAGTTTCCATCCAGTGGGCATGGGTGATCACAACAGCCAGCACCATTTCCTTCCTATTTCTGAATCCTGATCACAACAGACAGCACCATTTCCTTTGGATTTTTGAATCGAGTCGTTAGAAATTATTGATTACTGTTCTCCCTTTGCTCCCTTTTAGGGGTTGAGCTGTTTGAATGGGGTTCCCCATGATTTTGACTCGAGTGTCTGGCAGGAATATGCAAGGTCATCCACGATGCAACGTGGCATTTCCAGAGGTGTTTTTATTATCTTGTTCTATAAGAAAATATATATCCAACAAGTAAGCTTGACAGGTAGAAAGGTGAATGAATCCATCACGTAGGAATGGTTTGTCCTGTGCTACTATGACATCACAAAGGGGCTGTGTTTTTGTGTTATATCCTGCATTCCTTCAACTTCAAAGAAAGACTTCAGTCTAGCTACTGCCTACTATAGAATTCGACCGGCCATGTTAACATGGGGATCAGGTTCTTGTGATCTTGTCTCATATTGTGCCAATAAATGTGGTCGTTGCGACATGTGTCTCCTGTGAGTGGATGAGGTGGAACAAGAGAGGAGAAATCTGACTCCCACACATCAACCAACGGCGAGTAGATAGCATCCGATTCCTTGGCCGTCGTCGGGCGTGCCGTCTACAACATGCACATGCCGCACTAGGCGACCTGATTCTATGGACGCTGACGAGACGCTGCCTGCAGAAAATAGTTGCAGCTGCAGTTTTCCTCGTTGAATTTCTCATCAGAATTCAGACACATCCACATCACAGCAAGAAAGAAATAAAAGCCGTGGCAAGTTTGCGCCAAGAGTCGGTCCAACAGAGATGCCCAGGCCATATCCAGTTGTCTACAAACTCCTGGATTTCTTCCATTCACAGTGTACATCGGCCTAATCACAGCCTGACCAAATTGCATCAGATATTTACCAACCAAACCTGAATCTCTATATATCTACTTGCAAAGTTGCAGTCAAGAAAATATCTACCTGTACCATATATATGACATGTCACTCCTGTGGACATCATCGATAAGAACAAGAGGGGGAAAGTAGTTTAATTTAATCTATCTATGTGAAGCCTAAACTCCTCCCAAATTAACAATGAATGAATTGGAGTCCAACCAAGGCCCCAGTCTTCAGTGGTAGCAATAAACAGCTCTATAATACTGTTATCTATCAAATCCTCAAACTCTATAGCAAGCAATCACTACCATGGTAACATCAGCAACTCAAGAGTCAATCAATCGTGTGGGGATGGGCGGCAAGTCGCATTGGCCGTCGCCGGCAATGGCGTGAGGGAGCATCCATCCATCACCTTGGGGCGATGGAGATGGAGATGTCGGTGGGGACATTGAACTTGGCGGCCCACTCCTGCGCCTCGAGGAAGAGCTTGGACACCTTGGCGGCCACCCACGGCATCTCCGGGCGCGCCAGGGGGTCCTTGGCGACGCAGCGCAGCGCCAGCGTGGTGAGCGACTCCGCCGCGTCGACGGGGAACGAGTCCCTGAGCCTCCGGTCCACCCACCGCCGCATCCCCTCCCCGCCGCCCTCCGCGACGGCGGCCGACGCGGTGTCGATCAGCGACGTCCTCTCGTACTCGCCCGTGCCCCGGTTCACCAGCTCGTACCGCACCGGCTCCAGCCCGGACACCAGCTCCAGCAGCACGACGCCGAGCGCGAACACGTCGGAGCGGCGCGACGGAGGCCCGCCCGCCACGAGCTCCGGCGCCATGTACCCCGCGCGTGCCCTCGATCCGCCTCCCCCCGGCTGCTGGTGCGCCGGTGGCCGCCTGAGGGGAGGAGGAGGAGGAGGAGCCCTTGGTCCCTTCTTTGTCGTCGTCCTTGTGCTCGACCGGGAGCTCGCCGGCGAGGTCAGCCGCGCCGAAATGCGCGATCTTGGCGCGGGGAGGGGCCCGTCGCCGCAGACGAGGACGGAGGACGCGGAGAGGCGGTTGTGGATGGTATCGGCCTGGAGGTGGACGTAGTAGAGCGCGTCACAGACGTCGGCGGCGAGCTGGAGGCGCGAGTGCCATGACGCGAGCGGGGTGAAGGACGGGTTCTTGGGGTTCCGGAGGAGCACGGACAGCGGGGACGCGTCGGGGACGAGCTCGTAGGCGAGGAACAGCGTGGTGCGGTCCGGGGACGCGGCGGCGCCGAGGAGGCGCGCGATGGCGGCGTGGTGGCAGTGGCCCAGCACGGCGAGGCGCTCGGCCACGTCCCTCGCGTCGCGGCGGAGCGGGCGGCGGAAGACGGCGGCCGGGTGGCCGCGGAGCGCGCAGCGGAAGGAGTTGGACGAGGAAGGCGCAGCCGGGACGAGGCGGTGCGCGGCGGAGAAGTTTGCGGTGGCGGCGGCCAGGTCGTGGAAGGTGAAGAGGGCGGGAGCTCCGGGAGGGAGTCGCGGAGCGCGGCGAGCGACGCCGCGGAGGAGGACGCCGTGGTGGAGGAGGAGGTGGAGTAGGAGGACACCGGCGGGAAGGACGTCGCGGTCGTGCGCGGCGACCGGTGGTGGTGCCGCGGCGTGGATGCGACCGCCATGGCGGAGGAGGAGGTGGCGGTGGCGATGGCGCTCTTGGATTTGCACATCCGATTCGGCTTGCTGCTGGGCTTGGGGCCGACCATGGGAGGCGGCCGATCGATCGGGGCAACCACCCGCCGCCGTGAGCTCTTGTACTGGTACCGCGTCGTGTCGCGCTGTGTCGCGCTCGTGAATGCTGTCTGTGGATGCAGGTAAGAAAAGCTTTTGGTCCTTTTTTTCTCCCTCCCCTCTCTTCCTTCCTCCGGCGTGCGTGAAGTCGTGTACTGGATGGATGTGGAGGGTGTTGAGGTCAAAACCTCCGATGATGGATCCTTCTCCATCATGATGAATGGTGTTGAGGCCAGCTCAAATGTTAGGCTAATCCTAATTCAATCCTTCTCCTTGATGATGATCGCATGCTTTGTCTATTTTTCACCTCCGATGATGGATCGATCGACGGTCAGATCATCATAAAGGCACGATATTCTTTACATCTCAAAGGAGAATATGTTAGCATTCGGACATCTTTTTACATGCACGCATGGTGCTCGTGTATAAAGCAAAAAGGTTTCATGGTTCATTGGATCCACCAGTAATTCTCCACAACATCAACAGTTATTCCCTCCATCCTGAAATACTATATAGGCGGCTTAAAAATTCTCTCAAGTTTCAAGAACCAAGGGGCATGTCTTACTAGGAAATTAAGCAAGTTACCGTTCCTAATTATAGGACGTTTTGGCTCTAGCTTCAGATAGAAGTGAGTAGCTAATCAATGAGGAGCAAGTTAGCCTTTTACTGCATACACTCTTTATTTGGTCATAGAATGGTTTGAATACTTTATTATTTAGATGGTGGAGGGAGTACTTACCAATTAAAATCCGTTGCCGTTTCAAAGAATGTATAAGAAAATAGGCTATTGTTGATAGTAGGAACGATTAATTGGGGTGTTTGCATAGATCACACAGAGACTATTCTACCGTATTACTTACCCCTCCGTCCCGATTTAATAGTCGTCGAAGCAACAGCGGCGCTGTCCCGAATATTAGTCGTTGGCTACCTTTGCTAGCCGTCGCAGGCCTACACCACCACCAAACAGAGCAGCGCATGCAGTCCGCTGTCCGCATGCAGTCATCAAAATACTACTTTGAGTACAAGTACTACTACTGCTGGCGGCTGCCGTTCGTCCACGAGCTTGCAATTAATTTTTCTGCTGCAGAGCGACGCTGTCCTGGCCTAGGGTATCAGGGTGCCTTGTTCTTCGTGCCCGTTCCCCGACGACTAATATAACGGGACAGAGGGAATACGACTATAATGCTTCAAAGGTGATCCCAGCAGACACGGGTGTGTTTAACACCCAAAAATTTGGTAAAAAAATTTTGGGCTTATGTCACATCGCATTAATCGTAAAGCATGTTTAGTTTGTTAGTGGTAAATATTATCCTACCATGGCGTAACTAGGCTCAAAAGAATCGATCCGCAATGTACATCTAAACCGTAATTAGTTTATTTTTTACCTACATTTTAGGTACTTTCGATACATGTGCCGGCATTTTGATGTGATGGGAAATCTTCTTTTTGCATAGTGGAATTTGGAGAGAAAGTTGGGGTGCTAAACACACCCACTGTTTTTCTACCGGGGGTGTGTTTAGCACCCAAAATTTGGTGCAAAATTTTGGATGGATGTGACATGTATGTCACATCGCACCTTCAACAAAGACGTTTTAGTTTTGTTAGTGGTAAATATTATCCTACCATGCCGTAACTAGGCTCAAAAATAGATCGCCTGATATGTACATCTAAACCGTATAATTAGTTTAATTTTTTACCTATATTTAGTACTCCATACATGTTGCCGGCCGACGGATGTGATGGGGAATCTTCTTTTTGCATAGTGGAATTTGGGAGGAATTTGGGGTGCTAAACACACCCCCGGTCAATCAGTAAAGTAACTAGGAGGAGCAGAACAAAATTGCGTGATTGACAGTGAGAGCGACATGACTGCGTGACTTTTCCGTCCAATGATATCACAAGATTTGTTTTTTAATCTGTGCATGCGGCATGCCCAGAGGCCCCAGACTAGCAGCGAAGCTACTGCTGAGTGCTGACGAAGGTGTATGCTCCCCCCAAAAAAAAAAAGTGCTGACCAAGGTGATGCGCTAGCTCTTGGATCCAGCGTTTTGAATGTGTCCTCCTCGATCGATCAGCAGATAAATATATAATAAATCCACTTTAATTGATGATTAATTTGGTGCATGATGATTTGTGACTTGGCCAACCTTCTACTCTCAAGACGTCTTGTTTATTTTTTTCCCCCTAAATAAGTTCCTTTTTATTATATATCTAGAAACAGTGCATCTCTAATTGCATAGCAAAATCTATGTAACTAGAAAAACATAACACTTTATAATTTAGAATGAATGAAGTATTATTTTTGTATAATGTGAGCCACCTTCTTAATTACTGTTTGTTCTAAATTATAAGTTGCTTTTAACTTATTTTTGGTATACCCATTTTGCTATGCATCTGGTCTAGATACAATAATATGTTTATATACATACCAAAATGGATGAACCAAAAAAGTCAAAAATAACTTATAATTTAAAACAGGTATCGTATTAAATATTCTTTCATGGTTGTTTCAGCATTACATGTATATATGTTGGACTGTAATTTGTGTAAACATGGTGTAGTACGTAAATCTGTTGTATTTTCCCAACAAAAAAAATAATAATCGACAACCTTAGTCTGTCACTCAAGCTCCCACGTTGTCTCCACCCAAAATAAAATGTTCTAGGGTATTTAAGTAGTTGACCGAATGATGCACGCGACGCGATCGATATACATAATTAACCATGTCTGCTAAGCAGATTCCGGATACGTACGTACGCTGTTACAGTAACCTATCAAATGGGATGGCCAATTAACAAGAGAATCATTCCGTCAGTTGCTAACTCCTGCACATCATGTGGTGAGTCCACATACCATTACCGGCCAGCCGCAAACATCCATGATGAGATGAGATGCTAACGCAAACATCCATGCTGTTTGTTGAAACGAGGAAGCAACAAGGAAGAACAATGACTCAAATAATTGAGACAAACTAACCTTTCATTTTTTTGTTGAAATGGGTAGTCGGTAGTGTGTTTGCTCGTTCGTTCTTAGCAGTAATTAATTGTCATTTTTCATTAGTATGATGTCAGTCGTGGCCTCAACGCAAGGACTTGGTCCAGTCCTAGTCACGAGCAAACTCATACTAACCAACCTTCTATTCGACCGGGCTCTCATCGATGGATCACTATGCAATTTGATTTCCTCTAGCTAGCCCCCTTTATTTTGCTCCATAATAGTCTGTCATTGCCGAAGAGCCTCTAGCCCAATGGTTAGAGCCACTCTGAGGCACTCCACGAGTCTTGGGTTCCGACTCCGTGGGGAAATGAATTTTTAGAATTTTCGATTTGTGCGGTTAAAAAACCTCCTCGTCTGTCCCATGGCCCAAAGCACAAGGTTTACAAAGGATAGTCCACTTGTCTTGTGGGAGTACACCCGTTTGTAAGGAGAATCACAAAAAGTTTTTTAGATGAAGAAAACCACAGAAAAATAAAAAAAGACAAACATGGTCTCAAGTGAGCACAACAACAAAACTATATATTTTTCCTTTTTACTCCCTCCGGCTGGTATTAGAAGTCGTTTAGGACAGCGACACGGTCTCCAAAAACACAACTTTGACCTCTTGTTATTATAAAAATATTTATGAAAATGTGATATATGTATACTTTTATCAAAGTATTTTTTAAGACAAATCTATTCGTATAATTTTTATATTTACAAACTCAACAACTTAAAAGTTATTGATGATTTATATTCCCAATGTTTGACCAAAACCTTGTCTAAAAACGACTTCTAATACCAGCCCTTAGGAAGTACATTGATATCGAAGCACAATATTTTTTTAAAAAAGGTGAAGTCTCATTCTATTTCACAGGTTGTCCCTGGCCTGGTCTCTGCCAACTTATTAGTCTGTTGTCCATTTCAGTCAGACCCGTTGATTCTGATGCAGCTCCATCTATGTCGCGCCTTCCATCTCCTGATTCCTATTTTTTCATTTAAAAACATTCATAGAGATACATATCGATGATATATTAAAAGCTTAACACACTTTAGCATAGGACCTCTAGTGCCAACCATTTTTGCTGCAAGCAAGAGAAAAAAAAATCATTGTGCAAATAGCACTCCATATATATAAGATAATAACTATATTATACAATTTATAGCTTTTCAAAATTTCACTCATAAATAACCACTAGACTTTTTTAAAAAGAAAACAATTTTTTTTCTGAGAGCCCAATGTAATTTGTAGCCGAGGATGGCCCATTAGAAAGCCCATAACATACCAGCGGCCCGCGCTCTCTTTCTTCCTCAGCAATCCAATTGCAACTTCCCTTTAAGCAAGCAGAGGAGAGGAGAGGCAGACGAAGCGCACGCTTCTTCCTTCTTCTACAACCTTCGCTGCGCCGCCATGGCTGCCGCCCGGCTGGTTCCGCTTCTCCGACGCCGCCTCGCCGCCGCAATATCTGGATCGCCTGCTCCCTACTCCCACCGAGGTAGCTCCATCCCATCCCAACACTTTCCCCCTTCTGTTTCTCCCTCGGTTGCTGGGTCTCAGCTCACGACGACGGAAGCACGGGCCACTGGACGCCGGCAGCAAACACCACGCATAAAGGTCCTCGCCACTGCTGTCGGCGCGCCAGGGATAGGGCGGACGGGCAAGGTCCGCCTGTGCCGCCCGTAAAGGGCGACGCGGAGTTTGCTCATTCTAAATCGTTTTATTGAGTATTGACTTAAAACACCGTAGAGACTAAAATCTGGCAGTCTGATTCCCACGCAACTGTTCCTATAATGTTATGTTTTCTGATATATTACTCCCAGCTATGTCCCTTGTGAAATCAATTCGGGGTTTGTTTACTTAGTAAGTTGATGGCACTAAACACAAGCTAAGGATTGATTAGTTTGGATTTGATTTGTGACTGAAAGGTTTCAAGTTGTGTCAGCCATGTATGCTGTCCCTAAACCATCCAATTCATGCTTTACAAGTTTTTTATGGAACATAGTGTGCAATAGATTCTGCTATTTGGAGTGTACCATAGCTATTTTGCAATTCTGTAAAGCAGGATTTGCTGATTATACTGAACTGGAATCTCATGTCATTGCAGGATTCAGATTTCCTCCGCCCACAACTGCAGGGCTAAGGTCCCTCCTAACGGTTACTGGACCGAGCAATACTGCAACAGAACCCCAGGACCAACAGGATTCGAAACAAAAATCCCCCACCGGCTTCAGTCCTGACATCGGAGTCCGGCTTCAAAGTCAGGGACATCTCCAACCTGAAGATATCACCCAGGCATGACCTCGCCATGGTCTTTACATGCAAGGTGTGCGAGACCAGATCTATGAAGATGGCCAGCAAGGACTCGTACGAGAATGGAGTTGTGGTTGTGCGGTGCGGTGGCTGCAACAACCTCCACCTCATAGCAGACAGGCTTGGCTGGTTCGGGAGCCAGGGAGCATCGAGGACTTCCTAGCGACCCAAGGAGAGGAGGTGAAAAAGGGTTCAACGGATACTCTCAACTTTACCTTGGACGACTTGGCTGGGTCTCAGGTCAGTTCTAAGGGGCCTTCTGAGCAGAATTAGTCTTCTTCCTAGTATGATAGGGTTTGGTCTAGTAAGTACTTGTAGAAGCCTCTCTTTAATATAAAAGATGAGCATCTCACCTACATGTTCAAGAAAAAAGTGC
Organism: Hyparrhenia diplandra; assembly: GCA_015847255.1. NCBI lineage: Eukaryota > Viridiplantae > Streptophyta > Magnoliopsida > Poales > Poaceae > Hyparrhenia > Hyparrhenia diplandra. Next base: position 50,578 of record JADLZK010000548.1, on the reverse strand, counting down.
ATGTAGAAGCCTACCTTAACTATTGCCCCAGTAGTTGTGCTCAACTTCATGGCTTCTCATGTGTAGCTCTCAAGTCCATCAAGTACGTAGGGTGTGATTGTGTTGCAGTGTAACTTTTTTATACCGAAAAACTGGATCCAGGAGCTGTAAAAGCCCATATAAATTGAATATGGTTAATCTCTTGTGAACTACCCACATTTTGATTCTGTACTCAGTTGTGTATCAGCATTCATGTATTGTGTGTGGTTAAATATGCTGTTATTACAAGCTTTCAGATGATTGCTATGATTATTTAGAGTTAAATGCGTTAAGTTCTGCTGTAACCTGAACTTGCGCTGAAAAGTAAGAAAACTGTTTTTCAAGTGAAGAGCTACAAATTTCATAATTAGTCGCCTTTACTCATACATACACTGAATTTGCATATCAAATTTACATTAGTAGTAAGCAAGTGAACCCCGATGTCTCAGCTAGCCTGAAAATGAAGGGGGGAAAAACACCTCTGTAATTTAGGGCATCCCTGACAGTTGCTTGCTATTCAAGAATCTCTCCTCATCTACACCTGGGACTGTACCAAGAGGGAGTCTAATCTACAATCCTATCACACTGAAATTTACCAAACGGACCTGCTACATGGGCACAGACAGTTTATGGGGTTTCCTTGACTTTTTACTTCTTCTGGAAGGTGACCATGCAGAAGAATGCTACACCAAGGAAGAGTATCCCATTAGCAACGAGGACCGCTATACAGAGAGCCTCATGCTCAATGTCGTAGCCACTCCCTGACCAGTGAGCCACACCGTGTTATTAGCCACACTCGAATAGCTGCAACCAGAGAGAAAACAGAGATGGGTGTGTTTTTTATCAGGTTGTGGTGTTGTTATGGCTAGTTGAATCTGAATCCATATTCTAGTCATTGAACAGGATGAGCTGAGCCATACATACTTCTGAGCGTTTGCAATGACAAAGGCTTCCAGAGCCCACTTTGTGTAGCACAGATCAGCAAGGATGGTGTCCTTCTGCTGAGTTGCTATCAGAGTCAAAACCACTGGAAGCAAGGCAGACCACTGCAAGCTCAACATATGTGTTATTAGGACAGCTCTGGCTCTAAGTGAACCTGGCTCGTGAGACATATCGAGCAAGTAAAGCATACACAATACACAGAGATGACTCACCAGCTGTGCAGAACCTGGCTGGAAGAAGATGGCGAAGGTGTAGCCGATGCCAGTGACGCAGTAGACAAGCGCAAGGAGGACGATATAGTTCTCCCAGATGGATGATCTTGGGTTGTTGAAGAAGTAGAACATGGAGAGGTAGACGATGGGCTTAACAATGGTGTTGAAGTGATCTATGGTGTCCTTGGACAGGAAGTAGGCCAGGGAGCTCATCCCGAGGCTCTCTCCCTCCAGTAGTTTATCTTGTCCAGTGTGAACGATCTCAGGGTCTCGATCTTGCAGAGCAGAGCTGCAACCACATTTTGGGTGCAAATCACTTGGCTGATGAAGTGTGCTATCAGAAAAGACAAACATCATTTTTCAGCAGAGCATTTCATACTTACAGACAGCAATGACAGTGTAGGTGTATCCCAGCGCCCCAAACGTCTCGTCGCTCACTTTTTGCTAGTGTTCCCAGGCATATACCGGCGAGACAAAGGATCAGGTAGTCGACACCTTGTATCCCTCTCGCGTCCGCGGAGCCTCTGCTTGCCGCACCTGAAGAAAAAATGGCTACATCATAAGCCATGAAGTCTAGTTTGACACACTTGATAAAATTTCACAAAGGCCTTATATGTTCTGAAGTCAAGACAGCAGGAGCTTAATTACCTTCCTAGGAAGAATCTGTACTGCTTCAGGATGCCGGGTGTATTGCGTTTTGACAAATCCTCTGAAGTCTTGTTGTAATCATACTCGTCCTTCTTCTGCCCGAGGATATCCTTGAAATTGCCCCAGAGTACTGAAACAATGGATGGCCCTGCATCGCCGTGGCTCGAAGCATTATCCATGCTCGCCGCGGGACGTCGACTCTGAATGTGAAGAGCTCTGCAGCATATCCCGCGGACATCGTACCCGTTGTGCACCATCCATCTGATCGGCAGATCCTTCACACTGACACCTGGGCTTAAGTTGGGCTTCACAATGCCCTCCAAGATGTCGATGTAGTAGTCTGGTGGGTTCACCCGCCAGGCACGACGATGCCCAGCCCCGCGAAGTACTCCTCCACCTTCTTCACTGGCCCATGGTACACCGTCATGCCCCCTTTGGCTAGAAGTATCAGATCATCAAACATTCTGTATAGAGTGTAACTGAAACAACACAAGCATCAGTTATTGATTCATCATCAACTAGAGAAACTTGACTGCACCAAGCGACCAACCTGGGCTGATGGACAACCATGGAGATGTTGACGCCTTCAAGAGCTTCACGACGAAGGGCGGAGCAGAAGCAGGGAGGAGCGCTGTCCAAACCAGACGTCGGCTCATCCAAGATCAGCACTGACGGCTCCATCACCATCTCGAGGCCGACATTGACTCTCTTGCGCTGGCCACCAGAGATGCCACGCTGCTCCACTGTCCCAACCAAAGAATCTCGTATTGGCTGCAGCCCAAGGGACTCGATGACCCTTTCCATGACGAGGACCTTATCAGCTTTCGACATGTTTGCTGACAGCCTGAAACGCATCAGTTTATCATATGTGAGTACATCAAGTAATAATAGCAGCTTAAAAAGTCGAGAATTAGTGAAAGGATTCTACTCGATTTCCAGCCTGTACCTGCATCTTGCATTGAACCAGAGGTTTTCTTCAACAGTTAGGTTGCCATGGACGATGTCATCTTTGGGGAACAAAGCCAATGATCCTCTTGTACCCCTCGAATCGGTTCTATCTTGCCATTTATCAATACTAGGCCTGATGTTTCACACCCCGTTGCCTTACCAGCAATGGCACTCAGAAACGTGGTTTTCCCTGCACCGATGGGCCCATGACAGCAGCTACCCTACCAGGTGAGAGCTTCCCGACACTGATCTCAAGAGCTTCTTCTTGCTGCCCTTCAATGTTAGAGTCAAGTCCTTGAAGGCGATCTCGATGGATGGTCTTGCACTGACATCAAGGTCTTTTGCCATGGATATCACGCCTGAGAAGGTCATGTTATGGTTCTCCTGCTGCATCGCCTTCTCCTTCTCGATCTGACCATACGCCGCATTTGAAGATCTGGCTCCGGGTGTGCATCTGTCTCCCGTGGGCTTTTCAGGGCCTTGTCTCCTACTTCCAGGTTGAACCCCTCCTCGCCATCCGGGTTGTCCTCGATCGAGCGCACCATGTCAGTGAGATTGTTCTTCTTCCCACCTGCGTCTCCCACCCTGGACGGTCCGGGCTGTGCCTGGTCGGCCTTCTTGCCGCAGAAGGTGCGGGACAGCTGCGACTGCAGGCCCACGCCGGCCTTCTTGGCGACGCCTTTAGCTGACTTCCACCTCTCTCGTGCTTGTGCAGTCTCTCGCATGCCTTGCGGCGGCCTCTCGAGATTTCGCTTGCCTCTTCTCGCGATTGGTCAGGATTTGGCCGGAGAAGTTGTAGATGATGAGAAGGACTAAGCAGGACGCAACCTGAAGAAGAACAAATTAATAAAGGGGCAATGGCAACCTTGGATTGCACTAGAAGGGATTATTGATCATCGCCCCATGGTAGAGGCATGCACGCACCACAAGCAGCGCCACCAATATTGTGATGTCCTGAGTAGCAGAGTTTGGTGGGCAAGAGCTCTTCTTGTAGCATCCTGCAAGGTTAGCAGCAGTGGATTTAGGACTTGAATGAAACAAAAGGGCCTGATATTGATTGATGGTCAGGATTTCCATCTCTGTGAACAAGACTGGGCAGGCTTACTAGTCTGTGAGGTTGACCCCTTCCTGCAATAATACCTGCGAATAAAAAAATGCACCTTGCACTATCAGCATTTGTTTATAATCAGACAGAAACAATAACAAGAAAAGTGATCTTGTCTGTACAGAATGATGAATTGGTGAGAACAGATGAAGAAGGTTGGAAACATTAGATAGATAGGATTACCCACTACTACAAGGGAGCTTCTGTATAGTGCTGGGGCAGTAGGATCCAGCAGGGCAGAAGATATCATCTGCTGTGACCACATCCGCCCAGATGTCGGCGGCTCCGCAGGTGTGGTTGGGGGTTCCCAGGCGGCGGCTGATAATTGTACCTGAAATGCGATGCAAGAATGAATTCACCTTCACCTTGAGATTAATTTGTATCGCCGGATCTGACGACTTACGGGTCACAGATGCCTGTGGAAGTATTCAGGCTGGACCTTGGACAGTAGGCACCCAGAGGGCAAGCTGCATATATATATTCAGTTTTTGACAGAAGCATCTTCATTCAGTTGCACTGAGAATCTGCGATGGATAGGGCAATGCAACCAAGGAAAGAGGTGATCTTACGGATCATGCAGGTGAGTCCATGGGGGCAGAAGAAGCCGGGGCAGCAGGACTGGCACTTGAGCGGCCTGTATGGGATGTCCTTGGAGTTCTGCAGGTCGATCTTCTGGTCGGGACCGGCGCTGCACGCCCAGCCGGGCTCGCACCCGTCGATCCACGACGACCGGTTGCAGTTCACGTTGGGCTTCACGTAGTTGGTCTCCGCCGTGTCGTCGCCGCCCAACAGGCTGTCGAAGTAGAACCCCATCTCCGCCGCCGTGCAGATCCGCTGCTGGAGGTCCCCTGTACGTTGTTTTACATGCCATTTTTTCATCATCATATTTATATATATGGTATATATAATATATATATCATCCTATACCCTTGGTCTCCTTCATGCAATTGGTGAGGAAGGTGGTGTCCTTTGAGAAATCGAAGGCCTTATTCCACTCCGTCTCCCTGCACATATATGCAATATGTCTACTTAGCAAAAACAAGAAAACAAGAACAAAAGCAGGCACACGCACGCACGCAACGTACGTGTCCTTGATGCAGTAGTCGAGCTTCTTGCCAATGGCGATGGCGAAGGATGAGGTGAGCGCCCTGAGGCGGTTGTTCATGGCGCCGGCCACGATGGAGCTCCCCACGACGGCCTGGGACCCCTTGTCCCCGGTGGTGCCGTCGTCGTAGTCTCCTGTGCCGGCGCGGCCGCGGCCTCCGCGAGGACAGGCGCGGGTGCAGCGGCGCCGTCGTGCCGTAGCCGAACAGGGCGACGGCGGCGCGCGCGGCGGCCGCGGCGTTGCAGAGCAGCAGCAGGTGCATGGCGGCCGCCACCCAGCAGGCCATTGTCGCATCGGTCAGCTGTCCGGTGCGGAGACGGACGGGGGGGGACGGGACGGCGGTGCTACGCGCCTACGCCATGCGCGCGCGGGGCCGGAGGAGGTGGAGAGGAGGAGGACGTGCGGCCGTCGCGTTGGTGGCGAGGAGAAATAACAGGCGGGAGAAGAGGAGGCGACGGGTGGGTGGTGGTTGGGGAACGGAACGGAACGCTTCGCTTCGCTTCGCTTTCGAATGGCGGGCGGGCCGCGGGCCTAGTCTGCTGCTGGCACGGACGGCCCAGGAGAAAACCAAGCTGGGTTGTGGCCCATCTAGAGTTAGTCCGCTGATGGGCCCCGCCAAGGCGGTGGTGGTGGGCTCGCATCGCACGCCGACCTGTCTGTCTCTGTCCGTAGGAAATAATGAAAGGCTGAGCGAGTCAAAGTCTTGGTCAAAGTCTTGCAGGGCCCAGTTACGCACCTCATTGGTCCTCACTCCTCAGTCTTGACATTCGGCCGCGGCAGGACGGCGAGCGGACAATCGACCCGTGGGCCCATTCCTTTTTTTTTTTTTATTTAATTGTTTATATAGTATGTGTATATGCTTTCTTCGTTGTTTTAGTTTGTCATAATTTAAATTTGTAGCTTGGACCAAGTGTACGGAGAAAATTATTCACAAATACAATTTATTCACCGTCAGTTTATACTAGAGTTGATGCTTGTGTGCTTACTTTCAATTAATGTTTGTTAGTCAAACCTAGAGGAATTTGACTTGGTATATACAAACCTAAAATATAATGACTTGTTATTCGAAATGGAGGGAGTAGAAATAAGGTACGCTAAAGTACACGATGGAATTCTCGTCCTTGAATGACCATACCACACGCCACAAGAAATTAACCTGATTAATTATTGGAGTTCATTTCAAACTAAAAAAAAAAAAAAAAAGATTGGACTCCAATAATTGATGTGACAAGACACACTCGTCCTTGTTGTATTTATGCTGCTAACGATGGAGAGAAAGGAAGTGCCAAGAGGCCTACCATGCCATGCCGTACTATATAATATACAATATATATACAAAGAGGCATCCCTGTTCTTCGTCACTTTCGTCAAACACATCGACACGGCTGACCAATAATTCCTCCTACTATAAAATATACCCCTTTCGGATTGGTATTAGAAGTTTTTAAGACCATCTACTTTCAAACACAACTCGATCACTTGTTATTATAAAAATATTTATGAAAATGTGATATATGTATATGTGGGGATCGATATTTGGGATACCTCTAAGTAAACTAACTTGAAGCATCGAGTCAAAAACCATCCTGGATCAAACACGCTGAACACGCGACGAGACAAATTTGGCAAGCCACGAGCCCTCCTGTGCATTTAGGCACGAGGCACCTGCAACCAAGGGCTCCACCTCCGCCTCGATCGAGCCCTCCAGGGTTCACAAGCTCGCCAAGGATGAGCTACAAGGAACCGCCTTCCGTCTCGCTCAAGCTCACCACCGACGAGCTCTCCGGACGAAGACAATCCCGCCCGCTTGAGCTCTCCCCCATTGAGCTCTAGAAGGAAACACAACCCCGCTATACCTTTGTTATTATCCCAACGCAACGAGCTCCATTTTTGAGCCTGAAAATGTCAACAACTCTCATATGTAGATTTTTGCCCCATCGAGGGGTTGGATGCGCCCAAAAGACTTCAACTACAACCGCCACCATCCAACCCGGGCCGAATCCCGCGGTAAGACAACCAATGGCGACGCCAGCCGCCGAGCTCTATCACCGCGCCCACGAGCTCATCAAATGATATTTTACTCCCTTCTTCCTTTAGTCCTTCATGGCGCCCATGTACACTTTGATCATAAACTTGCAACAACTTCATAGCATTCCAAATTTCATCCTCTCTCACCTCCACTATATTGGCACTTGCCTCAATCATAGAGACTTGGGACCGGCTCCCTCTCTCTCCCTCGTCTTGTACTAGCCCCTGTATGAGCATTTGAGCTCGGATAGTGATCACCACGGACTAAGTGCACGATTTGCCCCAAAATACATCTTAAATCATTGTCTCTTAGGCCATTGGAGCACGCACTAGTGAATCTAATGTGGTATAGACCCGCGTATACTTTTATCAAAGTATTTTGAAGACAAATCTATTCATATAGTTTTCACATTTACAAACTCAACAACTTAAAAGTTATTGGTGATTTATATTCCCAATGTTTAACCCAAATCTTATCCAAAATCGACTTCTAATACTAAACGATAGACATTTTAGAGGAAGTGGTCTAATATTCCAAAAATACTCTAAATTCTTTTTCTGATGATATATGTACTCCTACATCTTGATCTTGATATTCATTAAATTGATGGACAAAAAAAAATTAAAATGCTGACCACGCAAAAACATAAAACGACATGTGTGTATTTTGAATCGGAGGAAGCGATTAGAATGCAAATAACAACGCACTAAAATAATATAATGTATAAAAGCTGGTTACACCGATCATGTCTTACAAAGGCCAGATTAAAGTATAGTGTTCGTGACAGCTGCAACAGCAACACGATTGCATCCTAGCTCATGCTATTTTTTTTTTTTAAAAAGTAGCAACACTACTAGTATTTGACACGATCACTAGCAACACTACTAGTATTTGACACGATCACTCCTTATTTTTATCAAACTTATCTCCGTGCGTCTACATATTTTGCCGTGGTCAGAGGAGGGATTAAACTAGTACTAGTGTTTTTGAACGTAAACGGGAAGGACCGTTTACTATACAATAACCTGGAAGTAATGGTGGTGTTTGACATAGATGGATACATACATTATATTCTTGCAATTGTTTATAATTTACCTGGACATTCTCTCAAGTGTTTGACCATAGAGTTATCTTAGTGCATAAGACGACATATTTCTTGAAGATGACAGACACTTCCTCCGTTCTAAATAAATATCGTTCTCGTGATCATTTTTAACTTTAACCAAATTATACAATTAAAATATTTATATATATAACGTTGAATTTACTTTCATAATAAATTTACTTGGAGATACAAACTGTTTTTAGTATTTTGTATAAATCTAATCAAACTTATCGACGCTTATTTTGGGACAAATGGAGTATGTCAAGAGGCATATCCATGTGACATGGTAAGTTAGGAAATCAAAACCACAACTAAATGTGCGCCCACCTTTTTATCTCTCAACGTTCATTTTGCTTTGAGATTCGTGTGCATCAATGCTCTTTTGGTAGGACAACTATATGCAGTAGTGTGGTTTTTTTGAAAGTGAGTAAGAGTGAGTTTCTTTGCACAAAATCACGTGAGCAAACTGAGCTATTGGATAAGGGGTGTGCGTCCACCTGGTTGTGGGAACCATGTAAGCTTATCCTAGGACCTTGTTCCCCGAGCACACCGTAGGAGATTAAATGCAACTGTAATGAACAACGACAATATGATAAATCCCTCCCCCACCTTCTAAAAGATGGCAGCAAGATCGGGTTCCGGGCGGGTAACCGCGGTTTTGTTTTTTCGGGTTTGGTCTTGTTTTTCTCGCCCCACGTTTTCCTGGTTTGGGTTAGTTCGGGTTTTGGTTTTGAATTTAGTTTTTCACCTATTAATATCCAATGGATATCCGAATAAATCATTTAGAATTAAAACTCATGTTTTATAATAATAACTTGTTTACTTTGATTATTAAATTTATTCAAAATTGACTAATGAAAATACTTATTATTTGTTATCTCTTGTTTATACATGTGAATATGTGTATATATATCTCCTGCGGATTTTGGGTATCCATTCGGTTTTGGGTATCCGCTCGGTTTCGGGTTTCTGCGAGTTTGGTTTTGGTGATGGATTTTCACCAATCGATTTCGAGTTCGGGTTTCAACTTTGTGTTTTTTACTTTTTGGGTGCAATGAGACTTCACCCCATCCGAACCAACTTCGTTGCCATCCTTACCACCTTCTCGTTTCCTCTTGTTTTCCTTAGATCTTGTGCCTTTGCAGCAACGACCTATCGGTGGCTCTTATATGGCTTGAATGAATAATAGGAGATATTGTGTGTAAAATACAATTTTCTTCTTTTCTCAACTCAACTTTCACGGTTAAGTCGCTTCGCTCGATGGGATGTCCTTAGGGTGTGTTTGGTTCTGCGGGGATCGGGCGCGATTGATTGTCTGGAGATAGGGTAGCAAGTTCCCGCCGTTTAGCGAAAAAAGAGCCAATCACCCCTCCTGATTTTCACTAGGAGCAAGCGATGAAATCACCCGGTTGGTAACACTCTATCCAATTCTCGTAGAGGTGAGCAATACAAACATACCTTTTATATTTAGAATTTGACGTGCTAGTACCCTACATTTCAATATTTAGAATCTGACGTGCTAATACGCTGCATTTCAAAACAAATAATGACCGTATACCGGCATAAAACTCCTAAAATATCTTGACTTATTCTCTCTCACATAGTACTATTAAACCATCCAAAAATGAGCCATGAGCCAAAATCGGTCGAGCAGACTTATGTCATAGAGCTATGTTTGGGGTAGTTTTTTTCTTAAAAAACAAAAACGTTACTCCCTCCCATCCCCATGTAGTTTGACGTTTTTGACTTTTTGAACTTCATATGTCGACCATCCGCCTTATTCAAAATATTTATGTAAATAATAAAATAAGTTATTCAATGTAAGTATATTTATTGATAAAATAAGTCATAACAAAATAAACTATATTTGTGTAAAATTTTTAAATGAGACGAATCATCGAACAAAATGGCACCACGAGTATGTTTAAGGTTTGTACGGAATATGTACTAATAATGTACAGCTGATAAAGTGTGTGCAGATCCACTCATGCTAATGCTATGCGATTGGTGTCGTGTGGTTTCGTGTAAACAGGCGCTCCTCCGCTTTGACGTGCGTGCCAAAGACGTTGTTAGTTGGAGCTGCCTCCACCAAAAACATTTTTTATAGTACTAGCTTTTCTCTCAACAACCAAAAAGGTGGGCAGGCTTCCTCCTACAGGAACAGGAAACAAGCCAAAAGGCCATGGAAAAGCAGCAGCAGTGACATACAAACTCTCCCGTGCTGCGCGGCGTGGCGCGGGCGGACAGGTCCCAGCGAGAGAGTAGAGCGGACTGCAATAAATTTGTTGTCGCGTCCGGCGATCCATCCACCTCGCACCCCTCGTGCTCCTCCCCGTGACGACCAGCAAGGAATTCTGCATCCTCCTCCTTCCTCCGTCCTCGCCCCGTCGTCTTCTCACCTGCGTTCGCGGACAAAGTGAGGGAAAACAAAATCTGAGCGCAAACAAACACCCCGTCTGATATTATAGTATTATAAAACACAAGGAATGGTCTTTGCCTCGCAGCTTCTTGGTTGGTGACTCGGCGGAGTCCGAGAGCCTCAGTCTCCTCTCACCGCAGGAGTAGAGCGAGCGGAGGAGCCGAGGACGGAGAAAGAAAGCCGCCTTTCTTCCAGTTTCAGACAAGCTCCCAGCTTTGACCGCCGTTCCTGCTTCTGCCTGCCACCGTGTGTCTCCCCCCGTCGCGTCTCGGATCGGAGCTCCCCTCCGTCCACGGGACACCGCCGGGTCGGGGGTCTCCACTCCCCCACCGGATCGATCAGCCCCGCCGCCACCGCTGCAAGATAGGCAAAGGTTTGTTGCTGGCCTCCCTTTCCTTTTTTCCCCATGATTTCCTTTAATTTCCCGCTCCAGTTCTCCTCGTTCTTCGTCGTCGGGACCTCACCGGTTTCCGTGGAGATCAAGCGCAGGTTCCAGGCTTGGGAGTTAATTAAGGTTGATTCGGTGGGATTTAAGGTTTCGTAGTAGTTCCTGGTTTGATTCTTAGTCATAGGCTTGTTTCATGACTGATGCTATTGCGCTCCCCTCCCTCGTGCCTGCTCTCCTCGTCACGGTTGCACAACTCGATCTTGCGCATAGATTCTGCTACTTCAGTCCAAATTAAAGGCATGATTTTTGGCCCGGCGCTGTCTGAATTTGAGGTTTGTTTGGGCTTTTGTACTGATTACAGTTGAACAGCCAACCATCGCGGGCTACCCAGTTGCTAGGTTCGTTGGCGTGTAGTTTGTTCGGTTTTTTTCCTCTTGATGAAATACTGGTGACTGGTGAATGGCCCGATTGCGACAGAAAAAAAAAACTTCAGATTCTACTCACTTGGGGATTACTAGTAATCATGTCAATTTATCTCCACTTGCTGCATCTGATAAATTCCAAGCATTTTTGCCATCTGTTGAAAAAAAGTCTCAACTTGGTTGCCTGTTCTTGTCCCACACCACCTGTTGCTGAAACATTATTTTGCATGACCCCAATTATGTAATCTGCATTTGTGTTTTTATGAGGGAAGCACTGATTGATTGATTCCCACTGCATTGCAGTTGCAGCAATGAGGTGCCTGCCTTTCTTCCATGGAGATGCCAAAGAGAAGGATCCTGTCAATAAGTCGGCCTCTGTACGGTCCATGAGCACAACATCAACAGAGCGTGATGTTACGCTCTGGTTCAGACTTCACCTCCTTGAATGTTTCCGACATGAGTGCCGAAGTCAATAAGGAGGACGCAGTACCCCAGCTTCACTGACCGCCCTTCTAACCTTAGGGTGTTCTCCTTTTCTGAATTGAAGAGTGCCACCCGCAACTTCAGCCGATCTCTCATGGTTGGCGAGGGTGGCTTTGGCTGTGTGTACAGGGGCATCATTAAGACCCCTGATGAACCTAATGAACGAATTGAGATCGCTGTTAAGCAATTGAACCGTAAAAGGACTTCAGGCAAGTGTTTCTCACCATATTTCCTTTTTTTTTATCCGAGAATATGTATGAGAGCTCGACATCTTTGTATTAGAAAATAATTGACACAAGCTGCCAATTACTGCATGTCGGTTCTCAACATCTTTTCATTCCCTACCATTTAAAATTAGCAAGCTAATCTGGTTACTGTTGAATGTTCTTATAAAGTCATTAAATTATTATAGCTACATACAAATACTATTGTTGTCGTCATCATTCTGTAGAACCAGCAGTCTTATCTGGATCTGGTTATGGATTGTCAAACTCAGCATAGTAGAAATAAACCAAAAGGTTTCAAAAATTATTTCATCAAGTAGGTTCACCTGCTTCAGGGAATGTACAGTAATTATTTTACTTTTCTTGCATTTACAGTTGCCATATAGAAAAGTAGAAAAACGCTAGTAGACAAATATAAAGCCAAGCATACCTCGAAATCCTTCCAATCCCACATGTTTGATGAGTCATTTTGAAGTCACGTATGCTGGAATCTAGGTCTACCTTCCTGTATTGATTCTAATAAAATATGATCTCTCTCCAGGGGCAGAAGGAGTGGTTAACAGAGATGAATGTGCTTGGAATTGTGGACCATCAAACCTAGTTAAACTAATAGGCTACTGTGCTGATGATGATGATGAGGGAGTACAAAAGGCTCTAGTGTATGAATATATGCCTAATGGAAGTGTGGATGATCACTTGTCAAGTAGGTCAACTTCTACTCTGTCATGGCCAATGCGACTAAAAGTAGCTCTTGATTCTGCCAGGGGACTGAAGTATCTGCATGAAGAAATGGAATTCAGGTAACTAATTTACTTTATGATCATGGAGACATAATACTTGCCAATCTGAAACATCTGTGGGACAATAACACCCCTCTGCTTCTGTACCTCGCACAAGGAATAAATGAAATACCAAACACTGCAGTATGTTTTAACTGTTCCATAAGCTATATCTACCCTCTAAATTTAAGGTATGCATGCAGGTTATTTTCGAGACCTGAAAACATCTAACATTTTATTGGATGAAAACTGGAATGCTAAATTGTCAGACTTCGGTTTGGCTAGGCATGGACCAGCAGAAGGTCTGACCCATGTCTCCCACAGCGGTATGCACAATTACAAGCCAACAGTTAGTTTATTACATTAGTGTGTTTCGATTGAATAGTGTTTTGTATCCTTTTGGTAAAGTATTGCTTGAATAAAAAGAGAATTGTGATGTAGAAAAATAGGCAACTAATAAGCTCTTTGAGTTGTAATTCTATAACATTGTTGACTTTTGTGACAATGAAATTGGATACGAATTATCTTTTTACTACTTGCACAAGTAACCTCTTAATGCATATATTTAGTTTCTGTACCAGACATGAACAGAGTAAAAAAAAAAAAAAGAATGGAATTGAACTAAGAGTGAGGTTTGATTACTTGAAAACATCCCAAGTACTGCATTTATTTCTCGACCAGCTTCAGAATGTATTATGCCACTGTATTCTAGCTAAATTACTTGCACGGGGTGGGGGCGTGGGGGTACAGAAGCTACCTCTTTTTCTAATCGCAGGTTAAGAGAATTTTTTAAACTGTTTGTTCCAAGTTTTTAGGAAACAGGAGGGGTTGACCCCTACTGATGATATATTTAAAAAAGAGTTTATGCAGCCAAAAAGGTCAGAAAAAAGTATGATTTCATTCCTCAATGGATGACTAGGGTAATAGTATTTCTAGACAGCTCTCTGTGTCTTGAAAGACATGGTACACCTCTTGATAACAAATAGAGCAGCATTACAGACTGCTTTTGCCATAACAATTCACCATTGGTAATCTTACGTTTATGTCCTCTCCATGCCATTTCACTAGTTAGTTCCTAGAGCCGTCTGAAGTTAACATCCATCTAACTATCATCCTCTGTTGTTCTGAACAGGTAGTTGGAACTCTAGGCTATGCAGCTCCAGAATACATGCAGACTGGACGCCTCACCGCGCGAGAGCGACATATGGAGCTATGGTGTCCTTCTGTACGAGCTCATCACTGGCCGCCGCCCATCGACAAGAACCGTCCAAAGAGCGAGCAGAAGCTTCTGGACTGGGTGAAGCCATACATATCTGACGTGAAACGGTTCCCCATCATTGTCGACCCACGACTGGAAGGGCACTACAACCTCAAGTCCATGACAAAGCTGTCCAGCGTCGCGAACCGGTGCCTGGTCCGGATGCCCAAGTCCCGCCCCAAGATGAGCGAGGTGTATGACATGGTCCAGAAGATCGTGGACAGCATCGGGACCGGCCCGCCGCAGCCTCCGCTGCTGCACTACCATAGCTCGGCCTCTGACCCGAGCGCCAAGCGTGCCAAGAAACGGTCTCTGAGGAGGAGGCTCAAGGAGATTGGGTTTGGCTGCCGGAGCGCGTGGCGGGGTTGGAAAGCCTGAGATCGTGATGGATCGATCTCTGAGGAGGTGGGGGGTGGCTCCGGTGCTGTAAGTACAGTAGTTGTTCATAGAGACGGTGTAACAGTTCCACCGTGTAGAGCTTGGTTGGTATAGAGTGAGTTCATGCATACCAGTTGAAGAAGGAAAGACAAGGTGCACAGTTGAGTGGTGGCGTTCGTGTAGAGTAGTGCTGTGTGTAATTCACCTGGTTTTGACTCCTGTGGTTAACACAATGTGTGAGCTGCGATGTGGTCATCTATAGGCAATCCTCTTGTGTTTTCAGTCAGTAGGCAATTTCTGCTTGGCCCTTCGTCTTCTTGAGAATCCCTTTAGTAGCATTAGAAGTTAGGCATGATGGTCTTCTTGGAAGCCTGCTTCCGTTATGTTCCATTGATTCAGACCCCCATTCCCTTCTATGCCATTTTTGGACTGTGGTCTCACGACCACCGGACAAGAGCAACTCTAGCGGATTAGCAAAAGATCTACCAATAAAACCACCCTCCTATCGTAGGCTCGCTTTGTCCACCCTCGATCTTTGTGAGATCTACAAACCCATTAACCCTGCCCCATCCACTCCTCCTGATGGATTTCCATGATGATGGAAGGAGAGAGAGGTGTGATGTCAAAAGACAGAAGAGAGGATATGGATGAGAAGGCTGAAATGGAAGAGAGATGATGAGAGAGAGAGAGAGAGAGAGAACAGGGATTGAAGCAAAGGAAAAAAAAAAAAGAGAAAAGGGAGACGCAACAGAAAAGAGCATGGGGAATTGAAGAGGAGCATGGTGCATATCTCAAAGATGTGGAGGCAGGTCTGCCTAGATTCATCATGCCAATGTGTTTTTTCATCGGCCTCCACCCACAACATGACAAGGTGGAGATCGAGGACAACAACTTACATCAACACATGGAGGCAGATCTCATCGTGCCTACCTGCCCGTTCTTTCATCAGCCTGCTTGACCCACAACACAATGAGATCAAAATTGAGGATGATGATATACCTGAATGTCTCTCGGGAGGCAAATGCAAGGTAGCTTGGCCATCAGTTTGTGCTCCTACAGTAAATGGAGGGCTTGGGATCATAGAATTGGAGAAGTTCAGCCGCGCTCTCCGCCTGCGATGGATTTGGTTCTCTTGGGACTCTGTACCCCGATCCTGGAAGGGGCTTGAACTGCCGATCGATAATATAGACCAGGCGCTCTTCAACGCGGCAACAAAGGTGATTATTGGCAATGGTAAGAAAGCATCCTTCTGGACATCACGATGGCTGGAGAATGAGGCACCTGCAACATTGTTCCCGGCTCTGTTCAAGCACAGCAAGAGAAAAAATAGAACAGTCCTGGATGCTATTTCAGATGACAGATGGATCCGTGATGTTGATCACAATATGACTCAAGCCATCATAGCTGAATTCTTCTCACTGTGGGGTAAATTGCAGAATGTCATCCTTAGGCCAGACACAGAGGACAGCATAGTCTGGCAACATACAGCAAACGGCCACTACAAAGCAAGCTCAGCTTACAAGCTGCAGTTTGTTGGAAGCACAGCATCCCCCGCAGCCGGCACCATTTGGAAGACTAAGGCCCCACCAAAGTGCAAGTTCTTTACTTGGCTCATGTTGCAGAACAAAATCTGGACAGCTGCGAGACTGCTCATCAGAGAATGGCCAAATGAATATTTTTGTCAACTCTGTGTTAGAAATCTGGAGACAACCACGCACTTGTTCCATGACTGCCCTGTCTCAATTCAAATCTGGGATTTGGTTGGCGTGTGGATAAAGGAAGAAGGTATCAGACCAGCCAACTGGTGCCAAGCTGGGGGCTTTACCGACTGGTATTTGAACGTTGCAAACTCTGGACATAGTCAAACTAGACATGGGATCCGATCGTTGGTGATGCTGACAGTGTGGGAGATTTGGAAGAAGAGAAACAATAGAGTTTTCAGCAGATCAGCACGCACGGTCAGCCAAGTTCTAGGGGCAATTCAAGATGAGGCAAGGCTTTGGGCAAGAGCTGGTAACTTGGGTCTGGATCATTTGTTGGCTAGGCTGCTGCCAGACCATTCTGTTGTATCTTTTATTGATGTAAATTAGTAATTCCTTTTTTTTAGGGGTGGCTAAGCAAGCTCTGCTTGCCAAGCTTTGTAAGCGCAACTTGCGGCGCATTCTTGTACATAAACCTTGCTCTTTCTTATCAATGAAAGCCGGTAACGGATCTTTCGAAAAAAATATACCTGAATGTCATGGAGGTGGATCTCCGTCTAGATTCCACATTTCCTTGACCCATAGCGATGAGAGTGAAATCGGCGGCAGCGGCATACCTCGACGTTGCAGATTTCTGCCTAGATTCACCATGCCCACCTCCTCCTTCATCTACCTCGACTCATAGCATGACAAGGTGGATATCGAGGACACCAGCATACCTCGATGGAGTGGAGGCGGATCTTTGCCTAGATTCACTATGCCCGCCTTCATTTGCCTTGGTACACAAAATGATGAGGTGGAGATCGAGGATGCAGACATACCTGGACAACGTGGAGGTGGATCTCCGCCTGGATTCACCATGCCTTCCCGCTCCTTCATCTAGCTTAACACACAACACAACAAGGTGGAGATCAAGGACGGCGGCATACCTCGACGGTGTAGAGACAGATTTCTGCATCAATCCACCATGTGCGCTTACTCCTTCATCTGCATCGACCCATAGCACAACGTGGTGGAGATTGAGGGACAACGGCTTACCTTCACGACATGGGAGGTGGATCTCCACCTAAATTCACTATGCGTTCCTTCTACTTCATCTACCTCAACACACAACACGGAGAGGTGGAGATCAACGAGGACGGTCATGGGCTCACCGGTCCTCCATTCACTTTTGCTCTCATGAGATCTGCATGATCTCGCTCCATCACCTTCACCTTGGAAAATTTGCAAGCTAACGAAGGATCAAATCCAAAAAGGAGAAAAGAGGGGAGGGGGATAGACGACAAGACGGCGCAATAGTAGTATGGAGGAGCGACGAGGGAAAAGCGAGAAGAGAGATAACAAGGAGGTGAGGCAAAGGCGAAAAGGAAGAAATAAATGAGGTGTCCGCTAACATGTGATACTCACGTGTTAGGGTGAATATAGATATAGTAGTTTTGGTACTCTAGTGAAGGAGGTGATAAAAGACATACTACCCCATGAAACAATGTGTCGTGTGGAGTAATGGTAAGACGCTGAAGTTGCTTAAAACAATTGTCAAGAAGCAAAGCTATAAATGGCGATCTTATCTAATGTAGGTAGTGGTAGCAGCGTAGAAGAGAAGAACTAACTATTCTTTGGTCTAGGATTGTCTGCATAAAGCCTATTTAATTTTTTTCGACGAAAAATATATTATCCATGAGACCATGAATGTCCCACGACGTGCATCTCAATGGTTTTTTTTTTTAGGCTAAGATTGAGCCACAGACTAGTTTTCAGTGTAAAAAATTAATTAAAATAAAAGTATACATATCGAGGCGACTTTTAGATTTGGGTTTTGCTGTGCAGACCTTGTCCACTAAGATGTTCGAACCGGGCAAAAATGCTCGGATCCAATTTAAATACCATATGTACATTAATAGAGGTGAGTGCGCGTTTGTGCGTGGCACTGTCTAATTCTAAAGCAATATAAGTGAAAAAAAATTCAATAACATATACGGAAAGCGAATACAGTGGCTGAAGGAAATTCTGTCCTCGAAGTCGAACCCGTTGTGTGTGAAAAAGGAGTAATATTGTTTGTGTGCAACATAAAAGATTGCAATTTTTCTCACGGTATGGAAAAAGGAAATGGAAAATGGTTGAGATTCAGGCGAGACGTGACCTGGATGACCGGACTGCCGTCGCATCGCAGGCAGCCAATCCGAAAGAATCGGCGGGCTATCCTGAACTCAACTTCAGAACGATCTGATGCCGATGATGGGCTGCCACTCTTTTAGGTGGGATAAGACCTTGCTCGGCTGTGGCTGCGGTCTGAAAGCGAAAGAGACCCGTCTTCTCGTCCAACTGGGAGAAGTAGTGGAGGTGGACGGAGGAGGACGAGAGACCTCAAGTTCTCAACTAGCAAAGTGCCCAACTGAGCAACATTTCCATCTGATGGAACGGAATTGAAAGCACGGCTGTGAATCCAGCTTCAAATCTCATCAAAGCCTTTGTAGTTTGTGCAATGCAATCCAGTGGTGGTAATAATTAAGGTAGAGCGTGTTTAGATGAGATTTTTTTGCGTGGCCGTCCTATTTCCTATGCCTATGGTTAGGATACTTTGCTTGGTAGGCCGGCAATGTCGTCATCCAGCCATGCCCGCAATGCATGGAGGAGGGTAAAAGGTTGTTCTGAAAGTGAACTTGTGTTGTTGCTCTCACTCTGCACCTGTGCTGTCGTGTGCTCCTCTGTCCTAACAAAAATTTGATTCTGAATTTTTGGTGTAGTTTCAGGTTCAACTAGTTTTATGACACAAAAAAACAATCATTGTATGATATTTAATATTTTAGTGGCAGGCATTCTGTGTTGCAGACTCCTTTAGCCCTTTCCGTTCCTTCCATCAGTTTCAGACGTCAGTTCCTTTGCGCGACACCACTCGATATATTCTACCTCGAGCACCAAGTGAACAATTCTGCTGAATTTGGGGTGGTGGTCATTGAACGGCGCCTTTCACTTTGAGCGTTGACAGCTCCAGTTGATAGCCTCGGCCCGCGTGTCGAAATGAACATCAGATGTCTTGGGCCTCCATCAGTTGTTCGTCTTGGCTCTTGAGTTGCACATGGTTGAGGACCTTGGGTACAGTATGTTAGGCAGGCAGGGCATCGAGAAAGATTCCAGCTTTGTGGATCAATCACCATCAGAGAATGGCAGCTACTGTAGCAAAGGAGTTCAGGAGGACGTTAGGATGATTGTACACGTACCCTGCCGTATGCATGCAATCCAATCCAGTCCAGAGGGAATGGAATTTCTCTACAGTGCACATGAACAGAGCAACCCCAAGGAAACACATGCATGTTACTTAACCCTGTTTGCGAGATCGATTCTGGGTGGCTGAATCTGACTGATGCTAATGTGATTTGTAATCTGATTCTGACTAATACTGATTTCTATACTGAATGGTTGCCTGATAAGCGCTGATAATGAGATGACGACATTGGCAACAGCACTGGGCACAGGTGCCGGACGTTGGCAACGGCAATTCAGGCAGGCGTGTCTCTCTGACCCTGACCCACGAGCGACAAGTGACCGAATTCAGGCGAGGTTCCGTTCCGGAGGCACGCACATGGCGTGCCCTTGTCGTCTCTGCACCCATCGCCGCCGGATTGCATTTGCATGGATGCCTGGATGATGCCCAAGATCCTTGCCAACGCTGGACCTGCCCAGCTGGATGATGAGATTCTCTCTTCTCTGAACCCTTCTGCCACACACACCTCTCTCTGCTGAATTTGGAGGACCTAGCTTCTGGCCTCCTGCCCGTTGGAATCATGACCACGATCGCCAACTGAACAACAAAAAAGGCAGCAAGAAAACCTTTTTCTTCTTTCTACCAAATTGACTTTTTTTAATTATTATATCATATATGGTGTACGTATATGTATGAGATGGATCGGTTGCTGTCAAGGGGCAAGCCTGGTAGGCATAACTCCAATCCAATCCAAAAGGGCAAAGGCCGGCGTCGCTGTCTGATTGCGGTGTGCACCCATCAATCCATCATCAGAGCTATAGCCTGCCTGAATCGCGGCACCATTCATGCACTTGGCTTCGGTTTTCCTCGCGCCTTTCGCTCCACCTTCCCTCTCGATCGCGTAATCAATCAATCAAGAAAATGTTAAAACCGCCGAAACGCCGACTGAACTTGTTAGGTTGGGATGAAACCACGCACAAAAAAACAATGTTTTCTTTTTTCTTTTTCAAACTACTATGTAAAAGGCAATGTTTTTCTCAGGTCAGGTCAGAAAAAACAAAGACTCTTGTTGAGTTCTCGGTCCGATCTATCGTCGTCAACTCGCCATCGGACCTTTGGATACATCCTCTTGCCGTTTCCTCTCGGAACAAAAAACCAAGAAAAATTAAGAAGAAGCTTGCAGATGAATCCTCCTGATCGAGAGACCATGGATGATACATCATTCTAATCTAGGTCTCGTGTGGGCCAGCTCCGCTCCTGAGAGACCATATGGACCAACAAAAGATGGCCACAACGAACAAAAGATGGCCACATTATTCATTGTTCCGCCGAGGGGTCGAGGCATGCGCAAGTCATGCACTCCTCGCTCTAAAAAATGCTATATCTATGGGCCACGCAGCTTTTGGAGGCGCCAAACCGCCGCCGGCCGGGCCGCCGACGGCGACGGCCACGGTCGATAGAGATGAGATCCAGCGTTGGATCCAGGTCATCGTTGAATACCATCTGCGTGAGGTGACCGGAAGGATCCTCTGCTTTCTGAATACTAGCTACTAATTCTGATTGGAAATAATTAATCCTCCCTTGTCTTTTTTTTTTTCTCCATCATGTTCGGCCTGTTCATATATATCGCTTTCAATGAACAGTGAAAAGCACGTCGTCGATCTGGCCGTGCTGTAGGATAGTAGGCAGCATCGTCATCGCATGCACCTTGTATAGTAATCGCAGCGATCAACAAGTATGTTCATGTACTACGTACCAGAGTTTGCCTGCTGGGACTGAAATGAAACCACACCGGCAGCTTCAGCATGCAAGGACGAACAGGGTTACAGGGATCATGAAATGTCAGCACCAGCTAGCTGAACGTAGAGTACCTCTACTCTGTTTGCTCGTCCTTGATGATGATGATGATGCAGGATCCGAATCTGCGTGCTTGATTTGTTCAAGCAGACAAGCAGCGCTAGCTGCAATAATAATCAGTTCTGATGATGCAGCTGCAGATGTAGCAGATGCATTGCACAGTGTTTCATGTAAACTTTCTGCATAAATTCAGGCGTTCCAAAGAGCTCTCTGAACCTGTTCTTTGAGGCGTGATGTGCATGATGGAGATGTGAGATAGATGCATCAAGCAAGCATCAAGCTGGAAGATATGCATGCATGTCTTGGCCATGGAATGTAACCAGTCAGCCTCTCTCTGGCACGACGTGATTAGAGTCAAAGTTAAGATCGATCCACAAGGCCTTGTTTAGTTGGCAAATATTTGTAATAGTTGGTGTGCAAAAGTTAGAAAGTTAGAATTTGGACAATCGTTGTAGTATGTTTCGTTTGTTTGTGGTAAATATTGTTCAATCATGAATTAACTAGCTTTGAAAGATTCGCCTCGTGATGTATAAATGTAACCTGTGTAATTATTTATTTTTTTACCTACATTTACTGCTTTATTTATGTGTTCAAAAAATTGATGTGATCTTTGACGTGAAAAAAACTTGCCAACTAAACAAGGACTAAACATTCAATTTCTCTTGAAATTAAATCAAGAGTTTCGTGAAAAACATCATGTTTCGTGAGGAGACAGGACAAGCAAGAGCGGGTACGATCCTTGGGTCCCTTTGCCTCTGACAGCCGTCAGATGCCGAGCAGAGCGCCCAGATTCCCTCGGAGCGCGAGTGAGCGCCCCGTCGCCGCCCCATCGCTCGCTGACGTCAACGCCACGCTGACACTGACAGCCACGGGCCCACAGCGATTCCCCTGGTCTGGCGTCACGGTCCCGTGCTGCTCGCAGCCAAATGCATGCAAAGATTCCTTTGCTTCAGATTAAGCTTTTTTTTTCCCATTAATCTTTTTTTTTTAACGAGAAACAGAGATTTATATTAATTAGAACAACATTGTCTATAGTTACATCTTGAATTGCCTCCAGTAGTGGGCATGCATGAGTGTGTTTGGGTTAGCACAAAAACCCGAGAAAACACAGCTTTCCAACTACCGAGAGCCTTAAAGCCTGCTTTGCCAATGAATCCGCCATCATATTTTGTGTTCTTCTAATTCTTCTAATAGATGAGCTCGAAGACTGCAACACAGTAGTCCCTACCAAGGGCGACGTGTATCATGCGCTCTACTATCGTATTTCGGGTTCAACAAGCTACATTAGACAGTGATGATGGCTGCTGCTATCACCTAAACACAACCTATATTATAGGCACTTGAAATATAGCAAAAAAAACATTTTTTTTTTCCGGGGCCTTCAAATCCATCCTAGTAGACACTACTAGTAGCATACAAAAGGCCACTTATCTTTGGCCACATCCACGTTTTTTGCAATCAAATGAGTTAAGGGTTGTTTGATTTAGGGACTTCCTAAAAAACAAATAGAGAGACTTTTACTCTATTAGTCTCTAGAAGACTTTTTTGGAGGGAAAAAATCCTAAGACTAAAAAAGTCCTGAACTTTTTAAACCAAAATCGACAGGTCTTATCCGGAGATGGCACACCGAAGGGAACTGCGATGGGGTTGAGTGCATTGCCTAGAGAACATGAGCACACATTGAATGGGGAAGGGAGGAGAAACACACTAGGCCAAGAGGCTTCACTTGGGCATGAAGTAGAGCAACGACTTGATAGAGAGCTGAACAAAAACAAGAAGCACAAGAGTGAGTTGTGGCCTGCGCATGTTTCTGCAACATGTTTAGGGCCAAAAAATTAAAATGTGGAAGTAAGTTATGTCCCTTTATAAATTCCGGGAATGATGAGACATTGAGTGTGTTACCAGGAGAACGGGAGCGCTACACTAAATTGGCCTTAGGGTGGAGAGCCGAGCTAGGGAGGAGGACCATGTTAGATCGAGGGGCTTCGCTAGGGGAGGGAGATAGGGCAACAATGTGACAGACAATTGAACCAGAAAAAGAAGAATCGTGGGAGAGTTTGTAGAGAAAAAAGTTAACAACATGTTTAAATGGTGGAGCATCCATCCCAAAACTTGTTAGTTTAGAGATCCTAAAAAAAAAAAAATTGTAGATGTAAGTGAGATCCCTTTATAAATTCATGGGCTGCTCTAAGAAGAAAAACCTTGAAGTCACAGAAGATGGAAGCTTTTTTAGTCTTCTCTTTGTCTATCTAATAAAGCCAAATTGTTTGACCGATACAATACAATTCTACAAGGACCTAAAGTTCCTAATCGATTTCGTTTCTCTTTGGCACGCTAAACGCGACTGTACGGGGAGATACCGGCACCTTTTAACACACAAAGGGAGAATAAATATGACATAAATGCTCCTCTTTATTCACATTTTGGTTGATGTACAAATAAATGGAATCAAATCCAACCCAAATAATATAGTATAATCACCACTCTCAATCAATAGGTTTTAGGAACCAATCAATGGTGCATGCGTGCTTTATTTAGCCTACCTCAACAAACGCAAATACTACAAAGTCAACAAAACCATAAACACAAAATTTAACACGTTTGAAGAGGCGTTCTCCCGCCGCCACAGCATGACAAGATCATCTTGCTCACTCCAAGCCACAAGATAAAAAAAAAAAAATACATTGCTTAAAACCATTGCAAAGAAAAACTACTACCATATATAATTATATATGGGAAATATCTCCTATATATATATATATATGTGGTGATAAAAATTTAAATTAGGAAAAAAAAAAACGTAGGATGTACTGTTCTCTAAAGAGCATCTTTCGGTTGTGATAGTGAACGCAAGACGCGTGCCAGCAAAAAAAAAAAAAAAAAAAGGAAAATAATAAAAAAAGAAGCTAAATAAAATTGTCCCATCCTCTCTTACAATCAAAAGAGCCATATATACCCGGACTCCTCATTCTCCCCCATTCGTCGCGATCCAATTCCGGCGCCGGAGAAGACGCGCGCAGGCCCCATCCAGCCGCCTCCACTCGAGTCCAAGGTGAGACAAGCCTCCTCTCCCGCGCTCCGCCCCGGAACCCCTAGCGTACCTCGCTTCGATTGCTCCAAGGCCCCGGGGCTTTCTTGTGTCCTGGCCGGCGAGCAGTCCAATCCACTCCGAATCTTTCTTTCTTTCTCGCCGCGAGGAATCCAACCCGCCCGGTTCTTGTACGCGGCCGATGCGATTCGATTCGGTCGCTTTTGCTTCCGAAATTTCGCTGCTTTTCTGCGTGCCCTGCTCCTGCGCGCGGCTGTGCTCATCTGCGGAGGATTGCGCCATGATTTTGTTTGTTGCCCGCAATCTTTTCTTCGTATATATATATATATATATATATAGCTAATGATAATACTAGTATAGTTCTTGGCGTGTTAATGCGAGCGCGATGAACTGAATCGCTGATTTCTGTTAGGTCTGTCTCGCTGCTTTTTCCACCGGAGATGCTTTAGCTCCGATGCAGCCCAGCCAAGTTAGCTGTGGGCATTGTTTCCTCTTCTTTGTTGCCATGCTACTCAAGTAAACCGATTGAATCTGTTTGCTACCGCAGCAGCAGCGCCCCGCTACCTCCCACGGACGGACAGCTTGAGCTCGACGGATGAGCATGTGTGAGAAAGATCAGAATTTGCCATGGGGATACGACCTGTTCCGCGACCCTTTTGCTCCTCCCAACGGGTACTACGGGC
Source organism: Hyparrhenia diplandra (assembly GCA_015847255.1). Lineage (NCBI taxonomy): Eukaryota > Viridiplantae > Streptophyta > Magnoliopsida > Poales > Poaceae > Hyparrhenia > Hyparrhenia diplandra. Next base: position 25,624 of record JADLZK010000548.1, on the reverse strand, counting down.
CTCCTCCCGAAAGTTACTGTGATGGTCACTGTTGTGACCTCCATTATGGTAGAGGTAGTAGTCACACTTGTGGAATACATGCAGATTTTTCATTTTCATCTCGTCGATGTGATAAACCATGGAACAGGTAGACAGTATTTCTTACTCATGTATTCTTGTTTTTGCCAGCAGCACATCCTGATGAGACTCAGTTGCATTCTTCTCAGCTCACATATGATTTGTACAACCCATCAGTAGGCATCTACCATCCTGGTGCTGGAAATATCCACAATCTGCTTGTTTTTTACTACCCCTCTCAACATATCACTTTTGTGTTTTTCCTAATCTTCTTGGTACGTTGCAGGAAGCACCCAGGAGCATGAACACGAGACAGTGTATGTAGAGCCGTCTAGTTCCTCTCCAGACACAGGTGGTGAAGGTTATTTTGAGATGGAGGAGGAAGTAGGGAAGAGGTTTTACCCCATGGTCCCAGTTCCTGTGAGTCTGCTGATCCTTTTTTTTTTATAAAGTCTACTGATCCTTTGAAGGCAGGTTAAGAAATTTGTGTTATTATCTAGCTTCATCGGCCTAACGTTTGGATGTGCTTCGTCAGCTGCCAGAATAATGAAAGTTTTGCTTCTAAGGAAGCCTCCCTAGATCATCAGCAAAAAAATTCCTGTATATGTCTGTTGTATAGCCAAAATCTCATTGGAAGAGGAAAAAACCAACCCAGATATCGCTTTCAGTTGGACCACTAACCTTAAATGCTAAATGACTTTAAGAAATGACGTTGACATCAAATTCCTCTAGGAGTCTTTAATTAACTGATTGGATAATTAACTTTGCATATTCTTGGTCTTAATCCGTGTCATCGAAAAGCTATCCTATGCGGATGTGAAAATTATGTCTACCTACTTTCATTGTAGACCTCTGTGAACAAAAGCTGGTAAGTATTAACTTTTCTTATGCACTGTATGATTTGTTGCGCGACTAGCAGTTTCACTGCCCTCAGATATTTTTCCTATTAGTTATTGATTTTAAATTTAGAATGATACTATCGAATATTCTTAATAACAGTGTGGCAAACTTTCCTCCCCCACACCCTGTCCTTGTTGCTATGAAGGAAATCAACCTGTTCTGAATGCTGTGCTGTAGTATCTGTATTTTTTTTTCTGTGCCTCTGACTCCATTTCCAACTGTGGTCCAATAATCTGTGCCTGCCTTGTCCAGCATGTCCCCAAAATTAATGGAGAAATCCCATCAATTGATGAAGCCACTATGGACCATGAAAGGCTGACAGAAAGGTCAGTCCTTTGGCTTCATTTCTTAGTGAATTGCTACTGCTGCTATGTTCTACAGTATGCTTGCTAGTGTTAAACTTCTCACTGCCTCTGTTTGTCACTAAATGTCTTTTAAGCTTTGCATTTCCATAACAGGCTAGATTACCTGCGTAGAAAAAATATTATTTTGGCGCCTTTATTTTTTCGCACAAAATGTTTTCTGCTGGAGTTGTTCAATGTTTCATTTCTCATCTTGCAGGTTGAAGCTGTATGACCTGGTTGAACACAAGGTGCAAGGAGATGGCAACTGTCAGGTATCATCCATCCTATTCCTCACCCGTATAGTTAATTTTTCTCTCCTTCTCCACCTTGTCTAACTTTTCTCAAGTGATCTCTGCACTTTTCTTTCCTCTTTCCTTTTTTCCTCACAAAAGTCTGTATCACATTCACAACCAATTGATGCTAATTGCACGCACCCAAATCCACAGTTCCGAGCACTATCAGACCAGCTTTACCAAACTCCAGATCACCATGAGTTTGTGAGGGAGCAGATAATTAACCAGGTATTTAAGCACATAAACTTTTGCTTCGCAGTCGCTAGCTGTGTGTAATTTTTTTTCTTCTCTCTGATAAACCATCTCTTCCAGCTTAAAACTAACCGTGATGCCTATGATGGATACGTTCCCATGGCGTATGATGATTACTTGGAGAAAGTTGCACGGTCAGTTCCTCACCATGCTAAACAGTTTTTTTTAGAATAAGCACAGATTAAGTGCATGTGGATGCTTGTCTAACATGCATTTTACTGCTTGTGAACTAACAGAAACGGTGAATGGGGTGACCATGTGACTCTACAGGCCGCTGCTGACAAGGTTAGTATTTATACAATCTATGTTCCAGCTGTCATTCCTGGCATATCTTGTGTATAGTAGCTGACAAGAATGCTATTTTTTTAGTCGTCCTAATGTAATGTAAGACAACAATCTGGTGCAGTATGGAGTAAAAATTTTCGTGATGACATCGTTCAAGGATACTTGCTACATCGAGATCCAGCCTAAGGTTCAGAAGTCCAACAAAGGTGAACATTTGATCCTTGCAGTACTCAAAGGCTAATCGCCTGGTATTACAATCTTTTATTATTGGTTATTGGTGTCAGCCGTCTAAGTGCCTCCCTGCCTGTGGTTTGCAGTGGTACTGTTGAGCTTCTGGGCGGAGGTGCACTACAACTCCATATATCCGCAGAATGGTGAGTAGGCGTGCCATTGGCATGCCGGGCCTACACCGCCAATGTATGCAACCAACATGCAATGTATTGTCGGTAGTCTTTCTTTTGTTTGAGTAGTAGTAGTAGGAATCATGTGCAACCATATGCAAGCAAGCTTTTTTCGTTGTTGGTGAAGAAGGCTATTTGTGGCCTATGAACTTTGCAGATGCTCCGAGGTCGCAGACGACGACGAGCAAGAGGAGGAGATGGTGGCCGTTCTCGCAGCACCACCACCATTGATGGCGGATGACAGAGGGCTCGGCGCATCATCTTCATCTCTGCGGGGCTGGGATGGATGTCGGAGCGGTGGAGCTCGTCATGATTCAGGATCAGGTGGTGGTCCTGGGTGCCCGGCCATCGTCCAAATGATACAAGGGACGTATATGATTAATATATCCAGAGCAGAGAGAGCAGAGCAGACCATGCCTGATAATGGCAATGGGATGAATGAATGAAATGAAACGAAATAAACATGAGATGGGATGGGAATCGTTGTCCCGTACATAGTTAGAGTGGAGGCCGGTGAGTGCCAACTCAAACTCTTGTATCGTTGTTTATATCTACAAATTTTGCCGGAATGAGGCTAGAATTATTGGGAAACGATTATGATAATAATGATGATGATGATAATAATAAATTGGTTAACCCGGTTGCTGGCTGAGCTCTGATCGTCAAGAATGGAGTAGCAAAATTCAAATTTTTTGGTGACTGGCTAAGCTCGTTTTTCATTATAAGAGGATACCAAAGGGCCCACAAGCTGTAACCAAGTTATCTTGGAAAAAAGACCGACTGTTCTTTTTAAAAGGCAGTATCTGGTTTTTGGCCCAGGAGTCCAGGACAGTTTTTTGTGAGCCCGTGAGTCATTTCACAGCCGAACGCCCATTTAGCCAATCTATAGAGTAGGCAGGTGCCAAAAATTAAATCACGATATTGAACGCATTGAGGCCGGGTTTGAGTGCTTGTTTTGCAGGGTTAATAATGATAAATGATTAGTCAAGGCCATATAGTTATCTTGGACATGAGATTTTGGATTTGGAATATGGAGCAAGGACATTCGTGAACACTGAGGTGAGGACAGGGTAGTGTCCCTTATGGGTTTCATCTCTAATTTCTACCCGAACTAAATACGAGACTAAAGGCTATGTTGTTGTTGTTAATTTTTTTTTTTTTTTGAAATTAGGTCTTCTTTTATCTTTGAGCATAATATTTAGGGTTGAGGCCAGTAGCTTGATCAATGTTGGCGCCAACAGTGTTTGAATATAATGCACATACTCAATTTTGTGTCGCATCTCCATTTTCTAAACCTATAAAAGCTAAACCGAGAGGGATTAATTCGACAGTTCCCACGATAGATAGAGATAGGCTAGAACAACCAATCAATGTTATTTTTCTATGATATTCGGACGTATCTTATCATACTACTTCCAGGCAGAATAGCGAACTCCAAAGTTTTATAATCACCTGCAGCATCGGTGACTCCGTGGCCCAATGGATAAGGCGCTGGTCTACGGAACCAGAGATTCTGGGTTCGATCCCCAGCGGAGTCGATTTTTGTTTTTCGATTTTTTTTTTTTTTTGTTTTTCTCTCCCAATTCCAAATGCAGAATTTGAGTTTCTCGCTGAACGCCCTTGCAGCATTCATATCCGTTCTTTCCTTGAAAATTCAGAATGTTCACTGAAGGGCCTTGCAGGACTCTTTTCTTGGTAATGTCCAATCTCCTTGTTCAGTTCTGCAATGATCACAGAAGATTAGGCGTAGGCAAATGTATGTATGGAGTAGCTTTGCTTGTTTTCCTAGAGATTTTAAAACCAAGTTGAACCTCATGAAAATCCATCGCTCTGTCGCAATTTTCTGTATTTGTTCGATCTATAAGATTCATGATACTGGACCATTCAATCCCTATGTTTTCCTGTTTCTATGTCTCCAGAATCCTGTGAGACTCTATCTTTCAGAGACTCTGAATTGAAATGAAAAACAACCCAACTCAGCGTTCAAACATATCACCTCCTTTCTACGTATTAACCTGTACAAATGCAAGCTCCCAAAGACGGCATTCATTCCCATCAACGGATCGTCGGCTAAACTAGTGTAATGGTGGGTAGGAATTTTAAGGTACAATGTATTTTTCAACTCTTTTTAAAGCTTTTTATACCGTAGATATAGGAGAGTGTGGTCTTATCCTTTGAGAAGTCGAAATTTCATGGAAAACAAATCAAAATACAACTCAATTCCGAACTGACCCGTCAAAGCTGGTCTGGTCAGGTTGCAAAACTAACGTTTATTTTGGTGGCAATTTGCCATAGCCAGTTTTGGAATCCGGCTAAGTTTTTTTTTTTTTTTTTTTTTTTGCATCGTCCCCTAAAATCCTCTTTTCTTCGTGTGGACTCCAAATGAGACAATCTATATATGTTTTTCGGTTGTCACGACGAGAGAAATGCAACCTATTAACAATTTTGGGTGCCAACATTATATGAATGCGAATCTTTGATAGATAATGTGTTAAAGATGTGTGTACATTGGAAAGTACTAGAATTATTCTCCCCACTGCACCGTGAATCCAGTAGCACCAATTGTATGCAATGCAAATTAAAGAACGAAGCACACTAATCGTACCTAAATGAGCCACTTATTCTCCCGAGTCGACTAGAATAAAATATGTGTATGTCACGTTTGGCAACAGAAATAACCTAAACAAGAGCCAAGGATCGCACAAGATTCCGACGACTAATAGGTAGCTGTGGTAGTGCATGAAAGCTAGGAGAAGAATCAAATGTACGTACGTACAAGCAAGGAGGAAGAAAAGGACCCATGGCAATGTCCAATGGCCGCCTAACCGTTCATATCCACTCCACCTTACCTCTTGCTTGCTTGCTTGCTCAGAGATCGAATATGGATTGGAGGAGGGAATGTTGGCTTCCTTTTAACCTTGGCCGATGATGCCGTATGAAACGAATGGTTTTTGTCTTTAAAATTAATTCTCTTGTACTATATAATATAAGGAAAATAACCAAGGAATTGAATTCTGAATGCAATTAAGGAGAAAGTAAACTAAAGAAACTAAAGCCGCAGAGACCATGCGTACGCGTGTTCATCCATATCACAGCAATTGCAAGCAAAGAATCTATGCTTTGCTATTGGCTTGTTGCTGGACTCCTTTTTCTTTGCTTCCCTGGCCTTTTGGATGTTGCAGGTCTATCCGATTCCGGTCGATCCGTGCTTTAAGTATCGAAGTTAATTTCTGTTTTATTAATTTACTCCCTCCGTTCCAAATTGTAGTTTACTTTTGGCTTTTCTAAATTTATTTCTTTACTATGTATCTAGACATAGTGTATAACTAGATGCATAACAAAATCAATGTATCTAGAAAAGCCAAAGTTGAACTACAATTCTGAACGGAAAGAGTACTTATTACTTATCGTTATCTCTTATATTTTCCTAGTAAACAATGATTACTGTCGCCCTGGTCACGGTTTTTTGAGATGCTCATGAAATAAGATGTGCTTTCATGATCGGACCATTCAGAAGTGAAATAAGATGTGTACGCATGTGCATTTTTTTTTTTTTTGAAACAATGTACGCGTGTGTGCATTCAAATATAAAAAAGTCTACATATATGTATACATGAGTGCCTTAGTGTGTTTTGAGATTTACCAAAAGAAAAAAAAAAAAAACTCTTACCAAGCTAAACATTTTCTTCTCCTAGCTTAGCCTCTGGATTATTTTTCTCTTGATGGAATGAACATTGTATTCTAACATTCACTAACGAATATTGGTCGGTTTTGTTTTCTATTATGTTACACCGCTGGATCACATTACTATTCTAGTTGCTTCCATTGCAAGAATTCAAAGGACAGAAATTAAAGACTGATTATATTCTTTCCTAATAAAGACGCAAACAAAAATATTCCTCACAATAGGGTAATGTAGCACTGGTTCCTTTTTTTCCCCATCTCCTTGTGCTACATTTTGGAAAGGAGATTAAAATTAAAGACCTCGCATCTATCAATCCTTTTGCAAACTTATCTGAACTTCAGGCTGCACAGTTCCTATTATGGTTTTTGAGAAACAAACACTAATCGAAATAAAGTAAATATGATGTGTAGCACCCCTTTTATCCTCAATTTAAACATTTCTTTTTCCATGTCCGTGTGGGGGCAGGAGAAGGAAAAAAACGAACATGCGTGGCGCGACCGTTGTTTTTGGCGCGCCGTGGACACCGTCAGTTACTCCCGGGCCGGGCCGGGCTGGGCTGGCTACGGTGCGCCGGCCGGGAGGGACCCCGCCGACGCCGAGCATCCACCACCACTCCGGCTCCACTTCACCTCGATCGTCCTTTTTCTCTCTCTTTCCTTTCCGATCATTTGTTCGCCAGGGAACGCTACTCGATGCCACGCACAGCAAAAAGCAAAGCTAGGGCTATCTTATCCCCCCAAGGTTATCGCATTTTTATTGAAAAAGTTAATAACTATGATGAATTAGTACTCATGAATCAGTGTACTTAACTTTTAACACTTTCTCGAATTACAAAGAAATGTAAACACCGTTTGATCATATCGTGCTAGTTATTAGGGCACCCCCATTGCAAAGCTTACGCCGCTATTAGCCCTAAAGAAAAAGTAATGATACACCTAGGAATGGATATGACAAAACCAACTTCTTTCCAACGCAACGGTACATCTACCATCTTTTTTCATGAACTCCACTACCCCGCCATCTCTATTTCTCTCTCTTTCTACACTTTCTTATGTGAGAGGAGATGGTGGGATCCCCTGTGATGCCCTCGGGTGCCACAGGCTCACAACGCTGGCCTCCGTAGATGCTTCTACAATTTATCGTGAGGCATTCGGTTCTTCTCGCAGTAATTTGACAATCTACCAAGTCACTAGTCTGCTCACTTTATTTCATACGAGACTACATGGTTGTTGAAACCACCGCCACGGTGGAGCGTTGGGCACGCCCTTAGTAGGTTACGAGGAACGAAATGAGGATGGATCAACCTATTTTATTTGGCAAACCGAATATAAAACTACAATATCAACCTAAATTCATTGGATGCACCGTATAAGCATGAGTAATTGAGTACTCCATTCGTTCTAAATTATTATAAGTCACTTTGACTTTTTGGTTCATCCATTTAATTAGTCGTGTATGTAGACACATTATTATTGGGGCTTTGGCGTTTCCACCCTCGTTTTCAACCAAATGGTGATTTTACACTCGTTTTTTACTTTGTGTTTTTACCCTCACTTTTTAAAAATGAAGGAGAGTCTACCCTTGGTCTGTTATGTACCCGACGATGTACTTTGCCCATCCGTTTTTACTCTTTTGTGAGGTTTATGTTTTTACCACTATTTTCTATCAACACTTTAACATTTTGTATACAACTTTTTAGTAAATTTTGATAGCATTTCAGCTCATAATCCATATAACTAGAATCCAATACCACACAACAAAATAATCCACACACAGATTCATATATTTTTCCATCACAAGTACCATGTTGCATGCTAACATCGCTGGGGGAGATGGGGATGGCGACGAGAAAGGGGCCACCGAGGCTAGTGCCGCTTAGCCACCGGGCGCCGCCCCGAAACCCTAGGTCCCCATGCACCATGGGAGGAAAGGCCTTGGGAAACAGGGGAGGGGGAGAGGCATGGGAGGAGCAGCGCCGACGGTGGAGAATCGCGCTCGCCGCCGCCTCGTCTTCCTGCGCGACGAAGAAGTACGTACGGGGATGGGAAAACCCGATGGATAGTGTGGAGTGGAATTGCCAAGGGCATTTCAACCTTTGACTGCCAATTTTTCTTTTTGTTTTTTTTTTTTTTTGGCAATTTACTATGACATGAACAAACGGTTTTAGAAAAGGGTCGACGCAGGCTTCGTATTAAAAAAAGAGAGGGCAAAAATGCAAAGTTAAAAAATTGAAGGTAAAATCACCGCTGGCATGTAAAAGAAGGGTATAACCACCAAATTCTCATTATTATTATATCAAGGTACATAACTAAATGCATGAATCAAAAAATTCAAATTGACTTACAATTTAGAATGGAGGGAGTATTTGCCAAGATAGTATATTTTTTTTTTTTGCGACAAGGAAAAATTCCATTGATACTAAAAGCAAGTTACATCCTCTCATTACAAAAGTAAACCAAATTACTCCATCTCCATTGATGGGAGACAAGAAACCTTAAAAAAGCCATAAATTCCACCATATAGGATCATCATCCCAAACGGATATGCCACGGACGCAAGCTCCAATCTAAACGAAACAGGGCCATCTCACCGTCTACCGCCATTCTCATACCCATCACTTTTGCAAAAGAGGAGTAAATCGCTAAAACTCCACATGCGAAACATGATGAAATTGGGCGCCGCCCGACACGTCGTCGAACTCATCGTCATTGCCTTCACCGGATTCGTCATGAGAGAACACAAGTCCAACCGACATCCGATAGATATCGCTGAAAAACTAAATCTCACTAGCTTATCGCCATGGCCGCAAAGAACCACAACGAGACAAAGGAAGAGCCGATACCTTATTCTCCATCAATGGTGATGTTTTCGCCTTGCCATCGCCGATGAGGAACAACATGCTCCATTGCTCCATCGATAATCTTGACGACGCCTTATGCCATGGCTAATCTCTTTGATTGGATCTCTGGAGAAACCTTGAACCTTGAAGACTCGATCAACTAGGAAAATATTTATTAAAAACGAATGGATCCCCATTCCTTTCAACCTCCTGCGTGAAGCCGGAGGAGAAGGGAGGGGGACCAGCGGTGGTGGAATGTGGGAGCCGGCGGCGGCTGAGTCCCTCCAACCGTAGTAATGCGATTTGCCAAGATAGTATATTACGGTTATTAAAAACAGAAAATACAGTAGAAAGTACGCTAGTACAAGTTAAACGTTGTCCCTAGCTTAGATGCTTAACATCTAAGGATTAAGCTATACAAGCCGTGTCAAAAAAGTGTTTTTTTTTTCTCTCTTCTTTTACTAAGCCGCGTTGGTAATAGTAGAGACATTGTCCCTATCGTTGCATTAAACAAGGCTAAAACAAGGGTGCTCGTCACGTTGTGCAGCTGCAGTCGCCACATCCTAAGCCTATGCTCCATCTGTACCAATAAAACCATGACAAGTTGACCTCTGTTCAGGAACAGATCAGATTGCCAACATATAATTCTATGCAGTGTCTTGGTAGTATAAACATGAAACAACTGCGAAACTAGCTAACCTTGTCTCTTTGCCTATTTGTATATATATACATAAGGTTATTAAACATTATCTACTTCACCGAGTAGCATTATATACTTGCTCTGTTAAAAAAAAAAAAAAATTCTCGCTTCAAGGAGTGAAACGGTTTTAAATTCAATTATAACTAAATCTGTACAAAAAAAAACAGTACTAAGATTTATAATACCAGCATTTGTTATTAGATTTAGATTATTAGTATATATTTTTTGGAGTCATAAATAGTACTAAATATTTCTTGTAAAACTCAAAAGCAATTTAAATCAATTGAAATCCAGAATTGTAATTTTTTTCTAATATAGTACAAAGATTAATACAATAATAACAAATAACAAAGGCATCCTAGTACTAGTGGATGCCGCGTGCTAATAAAAATATAACTGATGGAATACGATTCATCGGTTTTGTATGAGACCAGATCTCTATCTATCTCATACGCGTTGTTGCAGAGTATTTTTTTCAGCAACAAAGACGTACCAAAATCACATGCGTGGCTTGCAACAAGCTGTATATATAGTCAAAGAAGGATCTCCAAATGGCGTGCAGGATGGAGTGGCAGAAGCGCCATTGAAGCGGGAAGAAATTCGAAGAACCCTCGAAACTAGGAGCAGGAAAAGGATAACAATTCCGTTCCCATCCCGAGGAGAGAAGGCAGGAGACGGCCGCGAGCAAGCAAGCGCAGCGCAGCAGGTGGGGGGGGGGAAAGCCAACAAGGCCGCGCGGCGCGTGGGCGGCCATGTGGACGCCATGCGCGGACGCGGCGTGGACGTCGTGACGACACCTGCCGCCCGCCGACCCCGGCCCGCACCGCCATGGCCCCGCCGCCGCAGCAATGCGCCTCAAAACCCCCTCCGTGCCTCCCGCCCTCCAGGTCCCACGCTCGCCAAGCCCCCGTCGCCGCCGACTCCCCCTGATCCGGCCACCGTTCGTTTCTTGATCCGGCCTCTCCGCACCTCCGTTGCAGGTTGGGGACATGGCGGAGGAGGAGGCGCCGCAACCGCCGCCGCCCAAGCTGCTCTACATTGCCGTCGCCGACGGCGGGGGCCGCCGGGCGTTCCGGTACACGCGCCCCGTGCTGCAGAGCACCCTGCATCTCATGGGATGCAAGCCTCGCCATGCCTTCAAGGTCCTCCCCTCTCTTCCTGCTCGCTCTGATTGCTTTGCTTTAAGCTTGGGTTGCTATGCCTCATCCTCTCATGCGATGCGGTGCGGTGCGGTAGATCCCTGCATCGAAAAAGCTTAGCTTGCTGCTTAATTTTCGCTGACATGTGTGGTTTTGTGATCGCCGATTTTGACATGAAAAAAAAGGTGACATCTTTTAGCCTCCTGCTGCTGATGTGCAGATTTGTTCCCGGCTCGACCCAAAATCCCCATCTCCTCATGCCCTATCCTTTTCATCTGTGTGACGGAAGATGAGGGGCCCTTTTCAGGCTTGAGCTGAGCTCCCAAGCGGCTCAAATTTTGCCCGAAAAATCCCACCTTTAGTTCTTGTTCTTGTTCATCACTACTTGCTTGTTTGTGAGGTCGCTATCATCATAAGATATACTGTCATGCAACAGTTGCCTGTTAGTTCGGCAGCTGTGAATTACTATTGCTTTCTCGGGATTATTATGTTCGATTGACAAAGACAACGCCATGTTATGTGATGTAGACGCGTTTTTGTATTGCCTTCCCATGATGCACGATCTTTTTGCTTTTTGGACCCTAGTTTGATGGGTACACGATTCTAGACAGTATCTGGCAATTGACTTGGAATGGGTATCAGGTTCCCACTCTATGACGCTCCTTATTTTTGCTCTGATTTGGTCATGGCTGGGGGCTGGCAACTGGTTGACATCTTTGGCTCCTGACGGTCCAATTGGGTTGTGTGTGAAATCATTTACAAGACTTGTCATACCTACTGGTCTACAGACTATTCTGACCTGCTGTTCCTTTCTAGACTTGTGTTGATAATAAACCTTTTTTTTTTTCCGATCCTTGTTGCCACAACAGATTAGCAAGAGAGTATTCAATGTCATGAAGAATGAATTCTTGGCTGCATCAAAATCAGATGGGGCAACCGAACAAGAAAATTATCCTGCCCTTGGCCTTGGAGATGGTGCAGATACTCCAAAAATGTTGGAGAGAAGCAATAGCAGCATACCATTTGAATTATACAAGAACCAGACTACTGTTGTCGTTTCAAGAGAGGAGTTTGTAAGTGTTGTATGTGATGCCCTCTCTTCGTACAAGTATGTCGGACCCAACCAGAAAGCTGACCTGCTTCTCGCTTGCAGGTAAAACAACTTGCTTGCCGCTGTATTTATCTGTCCATTTAATGCACATATCCATCACATCAATTTCCATGCATGTTTTGCATTCCTTATTTAAGTGAAAGATATTTGTCGTAACAGAACTGATGTATATAACCTTTAACAATTTATCACAGCCACTCCAAAGCAACCTGAAAGTAATTGACAACGTTTCCTCTTTTGTAACATTTCCTTTTTTTTCTTTTCAACTGTTCCGGTCATCAGAATTAAGGAGAGAAAGGAATCAGTGACAATACTCTTGTGTGGGACAAGCGGATGTGGCAAGTCCACTTTATCATCTTTGCTGGTATGTTTAATATCATCTAGAACAATTGTCCTTTTCTGGATTAGCAATTTTTTTGTACCATAATATTACCAATCCACTGTTGAGTCCATGCACTGCCTGTTTGCTTGGTTCCTAGCCACCACAGCCTGGTCCAGGCAGCTCGCTCAGATGTCCGATTCTAGACACCTGGTGCTTGATCTGATTCCTGGCCGGCATGGCATGGCTCAGGTTCCAATCCAAACACACCCTTAGTAACAAGTGTTCATTATAAACAATGAACTTTGAAGCATCTAACCTCTTTTAGTTTCACTTATTGTTTAGTTGCTTTCATAACTTTTTCTGTTTTATCAAACTCCAAGAAATGAATGTGGCGCTCATGTTGGGTTTCAACTCTAGACTACCCCATCTTGCTTGGGACTAAAAGGCTCTGTTCTTTTTTCACCAAATAAAATGAAATGAACAATTGCTGAATACTTGGTTTATTTTTTGTTCACCAGGGTAGTAGGTTGGGTATCACGACGGTTGTTTCTACTGATTCCATACGACATATGATGAGAGGCTTTGCAGATGAAAAACAAAATCCTCTTCTCTATGCCTCAACCTACCATGCAGGCGAATATTTAGATCCTATTGCAGTTGCTCAGGCAAAGGCAAAGCGCAAGGCAAATAAACCCACAGTTGTTTCTCAACCAAATACCAGTGGAGGCAAAGATGTGGCATCAGGCGACAAATCTCAGAAAGGGTCCGCAGAATTACCTCCTAGAGCTGAATTGATTGGCAACAAGCAAATGGCAGTAGAAGGCTACAAGGCGCAAAGTGAGATGGTGATCGACAGCCTGGACAGGTTAATTACATCCTGGGAAGAGCAGAAAGAATCTGTGATTGTCGAAGGAGTACATCTAAGTCTTAACTTTGTGGTAAATGTATTAGTCAAGAAACAGGGATATTTTTCATAAAATTGTTTAGTTTATGCTATTTTGCATTATTTAGTTATATCCCATTTCTCCCAGCCACTGATTAAAAATCTTCTTCTACTTTTTATCAACAGATGGGATTAATGAAGAAACATCCTTCCATAATACCATTTATGGTATACATTACAAATGAGGAGAAACACATGGAACGATTTGCCGTACGTGCGAAGTACATGACTCTAGACCCAGCAAAGAACAGATACATCAAATACATTCGAAATATTAGAGCTATCCAGGAATACCTATGCAACCGAGCTGACAAGCATCTTGTGCCGAAGATCAACAACACCAATGTTGACCAGAGCGTGGCTGCTATACATGCTACAGTCTTCAGCTGTCTTCGCCGGCGAGCAGCTGGGGAGCAGCTGTATGACCTCAACACAAACACTGTTGCTGTAGTGGATGAGGAATACAGGAACCAGCGTGCAGCTAACACCTTGGGCTCTAAGGGCATGTTTCAGTTGATCCAAAGGAAGGGGTCTTCAAGGAATCTGATGGCACTCCTTAACACTGATGGTTCAGTCACCAAAGCTTGGCATGTTGGTACAAGTGATGGCAATGGGGATCTTAATGGTATCACCAATAACAAGAAGTCTGCTGAAAATCCTATGCTGGATCCCTCACAAATTGGGAAGGCAGAGGCGGTCAATCTCCAGTTTGGTCCTTTTGGGATCAGTGCCTGGATGAGTGATACGGGTGGAACCAGCCATACTGGAAGTGTAGAAGACCTGAGGGCTGATAGTGTGGAGACTTGTGGTAGAAATTATTCGTCATGTTGCAGTTCGCCAAAGATGTCTGATTCCACTTCGAAGGAGGTACGCCTTGTATAGTACCAGAATTATGATTTGAGTACCATGTCAAACTCTGAGTGTCTTTTTTCTGTCAAATGTTATAGCATCTATCGCAGATAGTAGAGGGTTTAGCAATGACCTTATTTATTATAGAGAAGTTCAGATTGTTCGCATGTGAAATGATATGCCACATGCAGTACCCCTGCAAACTAACAAATGCTTTAACCTTACCAGCTTATGGAGGACTACTCGGTCTATGGCAGCGAAGAAGAAGAAGAAGTTGACGACCCTCGTGATGCTGAAACTGATGAAGACCTAACCGATGAAGAAAAAGAGACATGCACGAGGTATGAGCGATTTATCTCTGTCAGGTTCAACTGTTTGGTTTTTGATTTTTCTTCTGTACTAGTTTCACCACATCAATAAACTGCAAAACTGAAGAGGACGCTGAATTTTCTCTTTGCATCACCGGATACTTGCAGATAGACGCAGGCTCTGTGGATGAGCACTCAACCAAATCAGATGAGGAATATGAGGACTTAGCCATGCGCGATGTGATGGAGAACGGCGACTGGTCTGACGACGAGCAAGCTGTGAGCGAAACCAAGAACTCACCAGCCCTGAGAGCATCCATGGGAGTGGGGCAGCTGAAGATGATGACATAGAGGGCCGGTACCACCACAACCTGGACCTGTTCCTAAAAATGTCCAAGGAGGTAGCCGGCACCCGAATGCCGTGCGCGTCATAGCACCACCGGCCCTAGCGGGTGATATGTTTCTTGGGCACCTGCTTTTTGTGATGCTGTGAGCTGTGTTGTTGAGTGTAACACTGGTGGCTGTGGCTTTGTAGCATGTATACCTGTCCAAACAACAAAATGCCCTCACGTGGCTGTAAAGAGAGGATCTGATGCTTTGTCCAGGCAACCAAAGCTCTATCATATCCTGTAGTAGGAGTATTATCTTTGGCAATAATGTTAGTGGCAAGGGCAAATATGTATAAAACAGGGGAAAAAAATAAGACTTAATAAAGTTACCTCACGTGGCTAAAATAATAACACGGTGAAAAGCACTCCACCAGAATCCTCGTTGAAAAGCACTCTGCCAGAATATCCTCGTATACTCAGTCGTGGCTTACAAGATATGGAAAAAAAAAAGATTTGCAAAAACACACACACGAAACGTGCTTTTTCTCCTCTTCTGATGGTTTTGATGTGGTGAACAGCTTCGGACCATTATGAACTCTAATTTGTTTTCTACAGTTAGTCACTACTTATTTCAAATGTGCCTGCATATTGCCTTAATTATAGGACCTCAGCGAAATTCTGAACATTATGCCATTGATGCGTCATTCATAGATGTTAACTAACAACATTTGATCAACATTATGCCAACGTTGAGTGGTGGGAAACTGATATTTGAAGAGCTACTCAGATGCTAGATTTGATTAGTACCAGAAAACATGCATTTGATTTGATTTCAGAAAAGAAAATGTCAGTAAACTTAAGGCAGGCTTTACAGAGATTAACATAACCATGAACCTTACTTATACAATGACTGATGAAACCCAAGGAAAAAGGATAATCTACAGCTGTCCTTGCTTCCCATCATCTATTGATCCTAAAACCTTTATCCTTCTGCTAATTGCTTTGCTTCTTCCACAATATTCTGCACTTCTTTATCCTGCTGCTTCAAGGGGGGAAAATAAACCATACAAATATACAACTCTTTCCTGAAGGACAAGAAAAATCTCATCTTTTTTTTTCATTCTTTTTATTTATTTCCAGAGGCTCTCCTTTATTTACATCAAAGGATTCGGGAGCCTTCTTTAACTTCTGCGGTTGTACTCGCTCAATATTACCAACTACTGGTAATGGTAAAAAGCTAGGCCTCGCTATCTTCTGTCTGTCTGTACAGGTGTTATTCTGTAACCTAACCATTGCCATCTCAGCAGGGGGCTGAAGCACCAATGCGCCGTTCTGAAAGATGATAAGAAACACAACCAAAATGCAAATGGTCAGTGGTTAAAAGATCAAATGATTTTCAGTATATAGCCTGGTCTTGGGATTTATTTACCTCCTGCCGCAATAAGCTTCTCAACACGTGCCACAATATGCTTCCCATAGGTATACCTTTTCAGTGCATTCAAGTGGACCTTGATACGGGAAAAGAATCAATTCACGGTTCTGATCATCACATATCTCTAGAACCTTCTGCACCACATAGTTTGCGAACTGGTCTTTCATCATTGCCTGGAGAGCATAAGTTTACATTACAAGTGTTGTTAGAAACTTAGAATGCATGGAATTAAACCCTGCAGCAACAGAACCCGGTACTGCCGTTTTTATTATTTATTTATTAAAAGCAAGCTCAGTCTAATTGTTGAAAACAAACCTGTAACGGCTCATTCTCATCAGTTGTGCCAAGCATTTCATTGATCAGAATCTGGCGTTGCTCTGCATTACCAAAAGTAAGGCACTTCTCAACAACATTAGAAGCAAATTTCTGCTGGCTCATCTTCACTATCTGTCCAGCAAGTTGTGTAATTATAGTGGAACGCTCTTCTGGTTTCCCATGCTGCAGGACATGCTGCAAAGCAAGAAATGAGATTGTAAAAATCTATTTCTCAAAAATGGGATGAACAAACATGAAGCAAGGCAATGGCACGTCAAACAAAAAGAAAACGATTGGAACTCAAATACCACTTGTTAACAACAATAAATAAAGTCACTTCTAAGTATCATACATATTTTCAACAAGAAACTAGAAAACTTGGTCATAGTAGACAAGACTTAAACCACCAGTTGTGAGATACGTAAACTAATAGGGACAAGAGATAGTGCTTAAATGATTGACAGAAGAATGATTCAGTGCCTTTAATAGGTATATGGCATGGGTGAAGCCGAGGTCTAACTCAGGGAGTATATATATATCAGAAAAAGAAAAGGAAATGAACAGACAGTTACCTGGATTACATAATTACCATACTGGTCCTCTGTTAAAGTAACCACAGACTGCATGATCTCTTCCATCATTGCATTTTGTGTTCCTTCATCATCACAATGCTCCAATACCCTCTGGCGATATCCAAGAACGCATTTAGGAAAAACTCCTCTATATATATTAAAAAATATGGCAAAAACCAGAGGAAGGTAGATGTACCACCTGAATAACACGGCAACCATAGGGATGCATGGAGAGCTCCACCACATGTCCATAAAAGGCAGAAATGATAAATCGTATCCTCTCCTGAGGGATGCATTCTATACATTTTGGATGACATGGTTGCCATTCTGATCACGAACACATCTCATGATAGATCCATCAAGCTCCAAAGCCATTTGTGTTTGTTGTTCCACTTCAACAACTTCCAAAGCCTACAGAAAAACAAGTAGCGTCCTAAGCCTCCTATAAGTTATTCTGATAACTAGATGGCTGTGATTTAAATCAATAGGGTAGAAACATTGCTTGTAGCAGTATACAAACCTTCTGAATCACCCGGCAGCCATACATTTGAAGACTCAGCTGTAACACATAACCCTTGAGCAGGGTTGCCAGTTGCTTCGTTTGTGTTTCAGTCCCGTATTCAAAGAACTGCCAATCACAAGCAATTATACTAATTAAAAACTAAGCTCAGTTATAAAATGAATATGCAAATCATCAAAAACAAACCAGACTCGTTCTGTTCCAAATGAGGGTTGCTCACCTTCTGTATAACATAGTTTCCAAAAACATCAGTCATCAAAGTACGTGCCTGGGGAAGGATCTCAGGAAAAATCATATTTTTCTCTTCAATAGAAGCAGTTTCTAGTTTCTGCTGTATAAACCGACTCCCATACTGATCTGAACTGAAAGGTCAGAGAGAGAACCATATTAGCTTCATAATCATAACAGAACAAAACTCTGTTGAAATTCCAAGGAAATAGTACCTGAACTCTACCATGGCCTACAATATCTAACAGCTCAAAAGATCTGGTTTTGTTAGTTTTGAATTCCTCCAGCAGGGAGGATCCATAACCATTATCCATCAGACCGTTCTCTGAATTCCATGATCCAATGGATCCTCCAGCAGTGTTCCTCACCACACCTGGAAGTCGAGTCAGTCGATCTCCTTGCCTGACATGGCCTTGATGAGATGATATATACGGACTAGATGGTGGGCTTGTTAGATAAGTCATTCCAATGCCAAATGCAGTATCGTTGCCATAGATATTTTGATTAAGAGCACCAGACTTTCCCAGGTATGGTATCCCATACTGTAGCTTTGGCTGGGCAAATAATGACCCAAGGTAAGGTTTTTTTTGATATCCAGGACTATCCAAGTGTCCTGAACCAGTAAAACCCCTCCCTTGGAAAGGATTCATGCTTGCAGCTGCACCAAGGGAGGAATCAGGGTTTGCCTGCAAGTATTGTGCATACATTGTCTCTGTTGATTGGCCCTGATAACTTGACCCCCATGGTTTGAAAGAACATTGCCATAGTCACCATCTGGACACGAAAAACATGGTTCAAAAGGTGAGTGAATAACAGACAGGAAAGGGGAAAGGAAGAGAGATAGGAAGGGATTAAGGATACCAGAATTCAGTTGCTTGCTCAGCATGGGTGAAGTAAAACCGCCTGCATGAGTCTTCATATGCCGCCCAGATACATCAACGCCATGACTATCACCATTCAAGTTCTGGTAATGAGAAACTGGTCCAGCTAAGCTCATCAAAGATCCTTTCTTGTTCGTGATTACCGTGTGGTGAATGCATAGGGAACTTGCTATTGCTATTGCTATGAGATGCCAGCTTACTAGAATGCAAATTACTGAAGTTACTTCCCCATTTGGGAAAACTGCATATTCAGGGGCATTAAAGCGAGTCTTCATCAGTATCTTGAGTTAAATTTTGTGGTGAAAATTGCCTATGATCCTTTGGTACATTAAACAGCACATCTGCCTGGTCACCAAAGTTCTGGTAAACATGATTCTGAACATCATTTTCCACATTCGACATCTTATTTCCAGATAGGCTTAAGCTAGACAGAGTTGCTGCAATGTCAGAAACCATCATGATTAAGTGAAGCAATAGCTGCAGCTTCAACTTTTTATCAGAAGTCCCCATCCGAACTCCAACTGGAGGAAGGCAAGGACTTGGAGTTCTCCGTATCAGCTGGGGGTCAGGGGTGGTGCTTCTTGAGATAGATGAACCTACTGCAGAAGCAAAATTATGAGACATTGAAGAGCCAAGACTGTGGACCCTGACCAGACTGGGTGAAGTGGATCCAGATCGCAGGCCATTCATGGATTCTGATCTATTCTGCAGTTGTGGCTTGGGTGAATCAGATGACCTGATTGGAGTTGGGCCCTCAACAGCACTGCGGCTATTAGAACGTGAAAGATGACCGGCTGTAGCAACAGGACGGCTAATATTTTCCTGCCATCAAAAGAGATGCAGACGGGAATAAGAAAACAAAACAAACAACAAAAAAAACACAGTAATAATTATAGTAATCATAAATTGTAGCACTAGCCTATCAATAACTGTAGCGCCAAGTTTCATTTGAATATGATAATGTCAGCTACCAAAAAAAACAATCACCTTGCAATCCATCAAGTTCAGCAGTGTCTGGTAGATTTTAATGTTACTAGAAGTATGATTTGCAGGAAAAAGTGAATAATCTGCTAGTTTCATATATGCATCCTGTTCCAAACAGTTCAAAAGAGAATTTCACTATGTAGTCGGTGAGCAAAAAAAAAAATGTCTCCTTATACTGAACATGAGTAAAAGAATTCCATTCAACAACAATGTGTGCTTCTACTGAATATGTAACTACAGAAACAAAATGAAATCAAAATCAATGAAGAAACATGCTTCAGACCTGCAATGCATCAGCAAAGCTCTTGGCGCCGAGACCCAAGGCCACT
The DNA here is from genome assembly GCA_015847255.1 of Hyparrhenia diplandra. Taxonomy (NCBI): domain Eukaryota; kingdom Viridiplantae; phylum Streptophyta; class Magnoliopsida; order Poales; family Poaceae; genus Hyparrhenia; species Hyparrhenia diplandra. Next base: position 5,606 of record JADLZK010000548.1, on the reverse strand, counting down.
GCCATCTGACAAGCGGTGAGCCCATCGCGCCTCCCCGGAGCCACTCTGATGACTGCTGTCGTGCGAGCCCATTCCTTTCACCCCTCCCCATTCTATCACTCAGCAGCGCCTTCTCTCCCACCAACCTCGCGCACCCCTGGCTGCACCGAGAACAGCGAAGCTTCCACTCCCGGCTTCTGAAGGCCTCCTCCTCCTATCCCCGATACCTCCAGACACAGCCTGGAAGCGTTGGCCGCACGCCAGTCCTCTTTGGAGGCCAACGGTGGCGGAAGCCTAGGGTTGAGGTGCTCGCTTAGAATAGTAGTAAAAATGAGATCGCTGGGTGCGACCGTAACTCCTCCTCGGTGAGCATGTCGATGTCAACACCAGTCCCCGCCGCCGCCAGCAAGGCTGCTTGGCGTGGAGCGGACCAGAGAAGAGCGCCAATGGCCGTGCGAGAGCCCTCTCTACGGTGGGGAGCGCTGCCGCTGCGGAACATGCTGAGCTCATCGGCCGGGGACGTGTGGTTTTGGTCCATAAGAACTGCCTGCAGGTCGCGCTCGAGGTCCTCAAAGGTAGGGCCAGCCGCCGCAGCTTGAGATGGAGCCATCGCCGTGGTAGCCCTCTGCCTTTGTTTCAATCTGCTTCCTTCCTTCCTTGTTGGTTTCTTCAATCCTAAACCAGTAAACAGATGGTGATCAGTACTGTCTTTTTTTTTCTGCAAACAAAGCAGTCAAGTTGTAATCCGAAGGTATGCATGAAAACTGAACTGTAAGAATGATCGGTGCATCTTTATGAGAAAATAATGATTACAGAACACATGAAATCGTTTCAATCCCAAGCCCCCGTTAATTGTATTAAAAAAGAACCCGGATTATCAGTCCCGCCTTTAAGGCAAGTACACGGAGCTGGCGCATCAAGTAACCTGCACACAAGAAACAAGAACCAAAAACACTAAGCCAGCCAACTGAAACCCTAACTTGCAGGGAGACCCCCGACAAAACTTGATGGGAAAAACATCCTAATCCACGGACGAAACAACATTCGCTAGCCCGCCCAACTAATAAGATACAGATAGGAACGGAACAAACAATAGTAAATAAAACACGGCAGGGGCAGTCCTACCCGATGAACCAAACCGATCGGGGACCTAGCGCCGAGAATCAATCTCACCTCTAGAACGGGCGCCGCCGCCGTAGCAGCAGCATGAAACAGGGAAGCGCCTCAATCCACTACGGAGCCGCCGGCCGCGGTCCCATCAGACGGTGGCTGGATTCGCCCGCACCGATCGAAGATTTATTTAGGGTTTGGGGATGGATTGGGAATTTTCCGGAGGGGGGCGGACGGCGGCTGGTGCGGCCGGAGCGAGGCGAGGCGAGGCGGGCGGAGGGAGGGAGGAGGCGGCAGGCGAGACGAGACGAGACGAATGGGAAAGAGGAGCGGAGGCGGAGGCGGAGGCGGAAGCGACGTGTGGCCTTTTCTTCCTGGAGACCGGTAGCCCGCCTCCCCACCAGCTCCCAGCCGTCCGATGCCCGATCCCTCCACGCCGCGCGAATCTCAAAGCGCCGTATTGCGCTTGGACATACGCCGGCCGCCAGGATGAGGTGTACTACGTATACATATGAGTATGACGTAGCAGTACACATCTTGAAGAACACAGAGACAATTTTGGAAATCGACAAATTCTTTTAAAACATATTCCTTTTCTTTCATGTGAGAAAAAAGATGGTTTATATCTCTCTGTTCTGTTTCATGTGTTGCGGTTTCTTTTTTTTATAAAAATGTATATGTTATACAGATGGTAAAGTTTCTGTGTTGTGCTTTGTCGGAGCTGTGGCTGACAGGTGGGTCCATGAAAAATCCATATGTATCTCTGCTGTATATATACTCCGATTGACGGGCAAGTCAAACGAGGAACATGACGACGACAACAACGATGATATAATATCTGAGGGAGCTTGACAATCAAGAGGCTAATAAGTGACTTTTGCCTAATGCGTTGTGATTATAAAATTCTACTAACACCGATCGAAACGACAGACACAAGAAAGTGGCGAGGAGGTTGCTAATAAAACACGGCGCAAGAAAAGGCACTCACTGCACATTTTTGTTTGTGGTTGAGAAAAAGATACATAAATATTCTCATCAATCTAGGGAAGGCAGGCACCCCATCTCTGGTATTTATTATGTATGGTATATATATTATATATACTGTACTATAACATATATATATATAATAAATAGTATACGCAGGAGCAGACCAAGCAAACAGGGGAACCTGCTGCCACTTCCCAGCTGACTACAATTTATCTGTCTCTTCATAGTTCAAGAACAAAGCTACTACTACATGCTAGCACTGTTTGTAAACAAGACTTGTGTTATTTTGAAAGTCTAATAAAAAAGATAGTACTCACTATGCTCCGATTCTGACGATGAATGAATGAGTAATCAATCTATTACGAACCACACTGCTACCATCCAGATCCAGTGGCTAATATCAAGGCCAGTCAGTACATATGCACTAAGTCTTGCCGTGTATTGAATTATATTGCTGATACAGCAAGTTTCAGTTAATACATACACATGCATACATCAAGGACATCGCAGGAATGCATGCAGCAACTGGGAGCCAAATTCATTCCTTCATTTTTTTTTCAGATTTCGCCAAAAGGGAGTCCTGTCCTGCCCTGAGTGTTTATGCACGACGAACCGATGATTCCTTCAAAACCTATGATCATGGATGATTCCTAATATGTCGATAAAAGGACCACCGACCGACACATGGTCCCAATCTATGACTATGAGCAAGTGGTAATAATACTGAATTAGCATCATCTGCGCACGATCGATGTGCTAAGAGACACGCCGGATCATTCCTCCTGCTCGATCATCCTACGGACATCATCGATCACCAGCCAAGTTTTGTGACCGCCAATCACCTCCGCCTGTTTCCGGGAGTCGCTCCACAGCTGCGTAGGACAAAGGACCGTCCTCAGGATAGACAGTAGTGGGACGGAAACCATGAACAAGGAAACAAGCTTCAGTTGTACCTGTATAGAAGGCATCTTCTGCTCGAGCCCCGCAGTACAGGTTGCACAAGTTGGACAAAAGGAGGCATTAGCGTGGGTGTTAATTTAAGAAATATGCTAGGGATCTGCTTTGTCACTTGTGTATATACGTAGTTGCTGCAGACAAGTTAACAATGAGGCCAGATGCATCATTGGAGAATATTTGATATTGTACTCTAATACCAAGGCTGATGGATAAGGCTAGGAAACATTTAGGTGCAAGTTGCACAAAGCCGGCAACTGACAACAAAAGTTTCCAGGGCCAATAAAGCAGAGGCCTCTAGTTTCAACCACGACAGGGAAAGAAGCACAAGAAAGGAATTCTAGAAGGTCCCCGGAGAAATTAAGAGACACATGTACACATGACATAAAGTTAAGCATAAAAGTGGGTGTATATGTGTTTTCATATATATATTTACGAATACAGTGCAAGGGTAGACTTACTGTTACTCCAGCGCGGTTCACAAGCTTTTGTGGAACACAATTCACATCGATACAGTAGAAACGGACTCTGCATATTTAAGTTGTAACAGAGATCATCAGTTTGTCAAAAGAAAAAAGAACAGTCAGTGTAGTTTTGTTAATCTAGGGGGACAAAACTCTCTAACCTTGATGGTATTCTGCTGCCAACTTCTCAAGCTTAGGCTTGAGATATATACATTTTCTGCACCAACTCGCCATCCTTCATAACACACAGACTAGTATGAATTGTGGATGAGCTGACAGATAATAGGGGGAAAGTTTTGACAGACACAACTATAGAAATTACTCGAAATACATTCCACATCGGTAGCATATTTTTTTGTTGTAGTGTAAAGGACCAACAGTTGATTGTTCGAAATTGATATGGAAATGATAACTCACACATCATGTTACATTTTTTATAGTTCCTTGAATCCTATTGCATAAGGGTTTCTCTCTCTCTCTCTCTTATTTTTTTGAGATAGAGAGATATATGAACATCAAATTGAACAATGACACTGCTATAATATATGGTAAAGAAAGACTACAGGAGAGCATAATCTAACCACTGGCTACAACTCATGCACTTAAGAAAAAGACAGATGTAGTTCGGTTTAACACTTATTTTTTCCTCAGCCATAAATAGCAGTTCTACTGCAATAGAAACAAGCAGATGATAAAATCAGGAACAGACAAAGAGGTAGATTCAGGAAAGGTCACCGGCATGCATTTATCATTCCATACAGTAGGCCGGATGAAATCCATTCCTCGCTTACTTAATGATACCAAATGGGGCCATTGAAATAAGTGAACCTATGACAAATGGACCAATCCTTTTTCACTTTCCCCAAGGTGCTTTAAATTTGCACTCCAGCGAAATACTGCCTAATATTCAATAAACAAAATCTCTAAGCCCCGTCACACACAGAACGAGCGAACATGATGGCTCTGTCGGAGGAATTACAAGCCAAGCGTTACGCGGCCACTACAAACACAATCCAATCCAATCCGGTACATGAAAGTAGGGGTTGGAGCGGGACGATGGGGATGTCGGCTCTTCTGCGCCTCCGCGAGACCAGTCGGCCTTTCATTGGTGATGGGCTCGGACTCTACCCACACGGGCCTCCTCCTCCGGCTGCGACCCTCTCCACGGCCGCGGCCCGTGAGGCGGCGAGCCGGCAGCCGAATCGCGCGGGGAGGCGCGGAGGATTGGCCGAGGAAGCCGAGGCGGGATGGGGCGGACCCGGGCGGACTCCACTCCGACCGTGGGCACGAGCGCCACGTCGCCGATACCGGGGCGGTGGCGGGCCGCTGCCGACTCCGTGGGCTGGGGTGGCGGCCATTGCCGACGTGGGAGCAAAAGAAGCGTGGAGGCCGGCCGCCTCCGTTGGTTTGTTGACCTTGACCTGTTCTTCGATGAAGAATTTCTTCTTCACCAACCTGTGTGCCCACCGCCCGTGGGCCCAGTATATACGAAAAAAACAGGAAAAACTTACTTTAAGGCTTTGTCATCCGTGTGGGCCTAAGTTAAAATTCAGGAATGACTATAAATAAAAAATTATACTCTAATACTATATGCTACTCTTATGATGTACTATAAAAATTCAGTAACAGTTCGACAAAATCATAATTTAGAAAAATTGGTAAAATTGCAACACATATGTAAAACTAACTTCACAAATCCAGTGTTTTGGTATAGTAGGTTCAGACTCATCATCATAGCAATATATATTTGTATATATATACACACACAAAAAAAGAACGAAATACATGGGAGATCGGGAGGGAGGTGAAGAAGGTTTTGATGTCGTTGGGGCAATTGAGGGAAGGTTACTTGTACGGGGCTGCTTATTTGTTGTTAGAGAAAACAATATTAAATGGTTTGGCCGATAAGCGTCGGTAAAATAAGTGACAAGGTTGAGTGTAAGAAATACGATGGACCAGGGATTACAAAACATTTTGGTTTACAAATAAAAACTTGCAAAGAATGTTTGGGACCAGGATCTAAAGATATTATGGCGTGTTTGTTTGGCTCATGGGCTCAACCAGCCAAATACACAAGTAATAAATTTCGCGTTTAGTGGAACGCTTCTCCCT
>JADLZK010000546.1:0-125279 GCA_015847255.1 Hyparrhenia diplandra | reverse complement strand
AAAAAAGATACATGTTATCTCTAAACTGTCATCCCCTTTCAATCCTAATCTAATCCCCTTCTCTACTCAAAAAATAAAAAATCTAATCCCCCTTCCCGGTAACCAGTAAAAAACCCTAGCACCACCATTACCAACCTAAAGCTATGAACTAAGAAGCCATGTCCCTTTCAACCTTGAGTGGTATCCTACCTATCCCTCATATGAACTAAAGTTTATAACACAATAAAGCAGATTGGACATATCAAAAAATTAAATAAGAATGATCCAAAAAAACTAGATTAAGGCATTTAATAAAGCTTCTATATATGAAGCTCTGTCACCATTAAGGTCAAGTGCCACTCTACCTCCTAGCCTCCTAGGACCCATTCACTCCACCTAGAACTGAAATCTTTCCTCCCCATCACCTCTTTTAGGAAACTCCAACTCACCTTATCAGAGACCTTCTCAAATCCAATTTTAGTATGGTTCCTTGTTGTTTGGTTACTCTAGGTTCAATTTAATACTTTGTCGGTTCCCAATTATATGGCATTTTAACTTTTCAAGATATTATTTTTTTACATGACTTTTCTAGATATATTGTTTTTACTGTGTATCTAGACCTATTGCATATCTAAGTGCATATCAAAAGTTACGTATTAAAAAAAGACAAAACTTCTTATAATTTGAAATGAATGGAGCATCATCCATTCATGTGCCATCTTCTGCATAACGAAAAGAGAAACAAGAAATGATTTGGAATGCATTTCCAAAAGAGTTCGATCCAAATCAGAACTAAAATTTTACTATGGAAGTAAAGTGAAAATGAACGCTGGTACATCCAAGTGCTACATTCTGTCAATTAGAACAAAACTTTCAATGCAGCATAGTATATCCAGAGGTACATCTCTCAATGAGAAGAAAAACTTTCAGTGCAGCATTCTATCTACTCATGTCAGTGGCCACTGGCCACTCAGAACAGGGCATTAGCTAACTGGACTTAGATGAGTGTACGCAGCCCCATTGATCTGGTGCATCATCAGCTCATTGCCTTCGGAGCTCCCAAGCTTTTTCCTCCTGCGCAAGAAAAAAAGAATGGAACAGCGATACAGTATGCACACCAATAACAACAAATTAGTTGCAATTGGAACAATAAATTACAGAACATGTTGACACCAAAACTCACCTTCATTTGTCTAGCAACAGAAGGAAGCCATTTCTCTCCCCTAACCTTCTTCAGTTCCTGCACCCTTTCTTCCTCCCTCTTGGTTTTTGCCTTTGCTGCAGCTTCTCTCGCTTCCAATCTAGCCAATGATCTCTCAGACGCTTTCTTTGCAGAAACAATTATGTCACTGCTGTCGACGACAACAGACCGGAGCATATGCCTGAACTGAAACAAAGATCAGAGTAAGACGAGGAGAAATAACAATTGAAAACTACAGGCATAGAGCAATTTAAAGCAATAATTGATGCCCAACCTTCTTTGATTTCTCATCGACCTCTTCCCTAGGCACAATTCTTGGTCTCTTGAGTTGCACGTGGGGTTTGTCTGGAAATATGTGCTACAATTGAGTTTGTTTTGACTTTTGACACAGACCACAATGATAGAATTTAAGAAGACAGTTTCTCACTTACCCGAATCCATGCTAATACCAGGTGGTGCCTTTTTAAATAACTTTATTCCTCCTGCTGCTGTTTCCGTGGGGTCTACTAAGTTCAAGCATGGCGCTTTGACTATTTCAAGGTTTTTCTCTAACATATCATCCAACATGTTTCTTACCTGCAATGAACAATTTGAAGGCTGTAAGATTAAAAATGTAAAATTAAAAAGTATGATTTGAATTTTGACCAGAACAAATGTAAAGGTGACTAAGGAACCAAACAGGGCCAATGTAGACAAAAGCATAGGTGAGGTGTATTAAGCATGAGACAAGGAAACTAGGAGTGAGGACCTGGTAAGCTCATCGAATGGAAATGGGCATGCTAGGTGTCAGTTCCACATTTTTTTTGAGTTAATCAGGGGGGACGAAAAGTCCCCACCTTTTCCATTTACCACAGATTCCAGGAAATCCTGGTGGGTGGAGGGTGCTGACCACCTAGTACAAGGGCGACCCCAAAGGTCAGAGAGTACATGAGAGGGGGGGAGAGAGATTACAACGCTTAACACTACGATGACGACGACAACAACAACATTGAGGAAACAACATGAATTGGCTACCAGATCTAGCTACCAACCGGGGCGAGTGCACAGAACTTCCTAACTTGTGCCACCACCAAAGACTGGCTTCGATAAGCTCCAAACCACGTGCAGCTGTAAGGTATTGAGTGAGATCCGACAGACGACAGCAAAGAGCTGTGAGGCATTGAGTCGGAGCCACATGCGACAGCCGTGAGCAGCACCGCCTATGAGCGCATCTACGCCATTTGGGGGAAGGAAGCCCCAAAGGGGGAGGGTAACCAGAAGAAGAACAAGGGGATCCATAGAAGGAGATCAACCGACAGTTCCACATAAAACATTGTGCAGGTGTTGCCTAGTTGCCTAGTTGGACTTGAAGATTTGGTCGAACAAAGCTTCATGGCTTAGTACACAGGACGGTGCACCAAGAGCTCCTTCAGGCCCTACGGCCACTCCTTCCTTCTATTTTTGCTTTGATTCTCTTTTTTTTTGCAATCTTTCTTTCATGTTCTACCCGTCCTTGCGATGTCCTCTCGACATCTTGTTTGTTAGATTGTACTAGGATTTGGATTTGGTTTTCCCCTTTAATGAAAAAAAGCGGGTGAACGGCCCGATCGCGAAAAAAAAAAAGATTAGGTCTGCCAGGTTGGATCAGGAGAATATTCATGAAGCAAAGAATGTGTATATATGTATATCACATAGTTGATAGAATTAACTGGTTTCACCACCAAGGGCAAGCAAAACAGGTCCAAATTCTAACCACTCCATTCATGATGAGGAAAACAGACAGAGTACTGACATGAATTTCACCTTTACACTTTCCAGCCTCTGGATTCCTCTATCTTGAATTGGTTTGTTTTGACCACTCTAAACTCTAAATAATGAAAAAAAAAAAGTGTTCTCTCTGCTATGTATGTCTTTGAGACACACAACAAGCCCAAAGCTACATCTTGGAAGGGCAATACAGCACTCCACTGACATGAATTCAGTTAATATAAGAAAGAATCATATCGTTTACCGTGGTGGTATTCAAGCTCATAACTTGTGCTCTTGCCCCGAGTAGCATTTATCAATTATCACTACAGCCGATCTTAAATACGGAGACAAAGTGTTCTCATGAGCCCACAATTTTACTCTGGAAGTCCCAGTTTAGAAAACTGTGGCATCAATTCCTCCACCGAGCAAAAGGAATGCAGGATTCACGAATCAATAAGCCTCCGTGAACCAAAACCCGCACATGATGTATCTTACAAACGACGAAGGAAGGAGAAGGAGCAAACAAAATTACCTTGACCTGGTACAGCTTAAGCCCAGGACCCTGTGGCTTCCCCTCATGCGGATCTTCCAGCTCCACGCCGTTCTTCACCTCGCCGCTGCTGCCAGAGGCTGCCTTCGCCACGCCGTTGGACGAAGGGACGCTGAATCCAACGGAGGCGATGGAGTCAATGGCCGCCTTCCACTCGGCGTCCCCGTCATCTTCGCTGCTGCTCCCGCCGCTGCTCGCTGCCGGGCTCCCGCCGCCGCCGCCCATTCTATTGGCGCTGTTACTCGAGCCGACTGGACGTTCTGCCGGTGCCACTTCCGGTTCCTCTCTGGGCCTCTAGTGGGCTTTTCTGCTGGTGTGGCACTGTGTGGGCCGGGCCCAGTGTTTGGACCGACCTATCGCGGCGGAGTCGGCGGCTCGAGCCGTATTCCTCCTACACGGCGCCGAGCCGACCGCATCTTCCCAGCCAACCTGCCGATCCAGTCCAGACCCGCGCTTGCCGCCGTCGAGTCGCCGGCCAGGCCAACCTTCACCTTATCACCGGCGAAATCCACGGCGGTGAGGCAACCGGAAGTTGAGGGTGCGGCTTCAGTCCGGAGGCAGAGATGGGGAAGAAGCAGCACAGCAAGGACCGCATGTTCATCACGCGGACGGAGTGGGCGACTGAATGGGGCGGCGCCAAGCAGAAGGACGTCGGCACGCCGTTCAAGCGACTCCCCTTCTACTGTTGCTCGTACGTTGCCTTTACCTACCTCTCTGTTCCTCAATCAATAGTCAAAAGAAAGATTGCCTGCCGTGTGTGTGTGCGCTTGAGCTTGTAGGGTTTCGTCATCAGATTGTGAGCTTTTAATCTATAGTTTATGGTTGATTCCTGCTATACATATTCCCTTGGATGATGCTGTATTAGTTCAGGTGGTTACTTTTCTGGGCTATTCTGTCCAATTGACAGTTGAGGACATGGCTTGTGGATTATAGATTATAAATCATTAAGATTGTTACTAGCTGAATGTAGATTATATTCTTATCTGCTGATTATAATCTTGTTGGGTGGTGTAGGCTCACATTTCTTCCATTTGAGGATCCAGTGTGCACCGTTGATGGAAGCATCTTTGATTTAATGTGAGTGGCTTAGCATTCCAGTTCAGCAAGCTGTTTGTATTTCTATAATAAAAAAGGAGTATGGGTAAAAAAATATTCGAATTCATGAGTTTGCTGCATTTCTATATAGGAGCATAATCCCATACCTTAAAAAATTCGGGAAGCATCCAGTAACCGGAGCACCACTCAAGCAAGAAGATCTGATTCCTCTTACATTCCACAAGAACTCAGATGGTGAGTTAATTCTAGCTTATGAGAATACCAATGCAGCTCGTACCAGGTTGATCTGCTAGTTGAATTGTGAATTCCTTTTAGATGCAAGAATACTGAAGTAGCTCGTACCAGATCAATCTGCTACTACAAAGTCTACACTTATGTCTTCTTTCAATATGGCCTTTACATCCAGTTCATAAATATATGTATATAAACCATTCATATTTTTTTTTTCGCAGGAGAGTTTCAGTGTCCTGTTCTGAACAAAGTTTTTACAGAATTCACACACATAGTTGCTGTAAAAACTACTGGAAATGTCTTCTGCTATGAGGTGACTTCATATTATTTTCATGTGTCCAGCTTGATATTTTGGTATTTTCTTAGCTTACATGTTAATGCTTTGAAAAAACAGGCAATCCAAGAACTTAACATCAAGCCAAAAAATTGGAAAGAGTTGCTAACTGATGAGCCCTTCACTCAAAATGACTTGATAACGATTCAGGTAACTGCTATGAAGAATCTACTTGCACAGTTTCTTGTCAATATTTTGCTGTTTAGGATAATTATGTTGACCTTTTGTAAATTTGGTAGAACCCAAACTTGGTTGATGGCAAGGTCCTTGGGGAATTCGATCATGTCAAAAAGGGCCTCAAACTTGAGGATGAAGGTTCAATTATGCTCCCTCTTTCCATTACTTTTTTCTCCCACTTCAGTTGTTCCTGATTAGCTTACATATTCTGACAATCGGGCTGTTTTGCAGAGTTGCAGCGGATGAAAGATGATCCAACCTATAACATAAATATTTCTGGCGATCTTAAGCAAATGATTAAAGAACTTGGGACAGAAAAAGGAAAGGAAGCTTTTCTGCAGGGGGGCGGAGGGCTGAAAGCTCAAAAGGAAAGAGCTGCGGCTCTTGCTGCAATTTTAGCAAGGAAGGAGAGGGATGACTCAAAAGCAGGAAAAGAACCTAAATCTAATCAAAGTTTCAGTATTGTAGATGCTGCTTCTGCTTCTGTTCATGGCAGGAGTGCAGCAGCAGCAAAAGCAACCTCTGCTGAAAAAACCGCTGCTAGAATCGCTATGCATATGGCAGGGGAACGAGCTCCTGTAAATGCTAAACTGGTATACAGTCATCTCATGTTCATGTGTTATGCTGTCACTATTTTATCTACCCATTGGTGTTGTCTTATGGTAATAGTTCATTTGTTTCAGGTCAAAAGCCGTTACACTACTGGAGCAGCATCACGTTCTTTCACATCGACTTCGTATGATCCTGTTACCAAAAATGAATATGAGTATGTTAAAGTTGAAAGGAATCCGAAAAAGAAAGGCTATGTTCAGCTGCATACAACCCATGGTGATTTGAATTTAGAGCTTCATTGTGATATAACTCCTCGGACTTGTGAAAATTTCCTCACGCATTGTGAAAATGGTTACTACAATGGTCTTATCTTCCATCGGAGCATCAAGTATGTACTGATTGCATTAGTCTTTTTTTCCAAATGTTCCGTTCATTCTTATAGTGCCACCTAATTCTTATCGTTTTTTCATCATTCCCTTTGTACAGAAACTTCATGATTCAAGGTGGTGATCCAACTGGCACAGGAAGTGGAGGAGAATCCATATGGGGTAAACCATTCAAGGACGAGCCAAACTCAAAACTGCTACATTCTGGAAGAGGTGTAGTCAGCATGGCAAACTCAGGCCCTCATACCAACGGATCCCAGTTTTTTATCTTGTACAAATCTGCACCGCACTTAAATTTCAAGCACACGGTATTTGGCATGGTGGTGGGTGGTTTGACCACACTTTCGGCTATGGAAAAGGTTCCTGTCGATGATGACGACCGGCCATTGGTTAGTAGCCCAACCAATTTCTGCTAGTATGATCATTATTTATAGCTTTGAATGTTATACTGTGTTCTCCACCACTGTATTTTTCAATATGAACAGAGCCTGAACATTGATTCCTATGTGGTCTCTATTTACAGGAGGAAATAAAGATTCTAAAAGTCAGCATATTCGTCAATCCTTACACAGAACCAGATGAGGAAGAAGAAAAAGCAAAGGAAGAGGAGAAGAAAAAGGATGAGGATTATGTAATGTTTCATTTTAGTTTTAGGCTTTTAGCTATAGTCATGGACTGTTTGCATTTAAATTTCCCCAATTGTACTAACATATATGGTTGTATCGATTCAGGATAAGGTGGGATCATGGTATAGCAACCCAGGAACTGGTGTTGCTGGTTCAACAAGTACTGGTGGTGGGGTTGGCAAGTATTTAAAAGCTCGGACTGCTGGCTCTGTTGATGTGACTGGAAGTGCTGGTGCATCAGATGATTCGAGCAAGAAGAGAAAAGCGACTGCATCTAGTGTAGAGTTCAAAGATTTTTCTGGATGGTAGGTGTTATGTGTATGGAGTATGTCAATTTCCGTGCTCCTCTCAGAGAAAATGGCGGTTGCAAACTCTTGTATTTCATTCATGTGGTGTGGTCTGTTAACTGCCCAAAAACTTGACATGTGTCATTCATGTAGTGTGGTCTGTTAACTGCCCCAAACCACAGGGCCTACTTGGGAGTGTTCTCTGTAAGTTTGGATTCAAACTTTGTTTCATACTGAAATTCTGAAAAAAGTTAGGTATATAATCGTATATTTCCTCATTTTCCCAACTGATTTCAACAAGTGTGAACTAAAGGGGTAAGTTACGATGAACCACAGGCCTACTTGGGAGTGTGGATTCAAACTTTGTTTCATACTATATTACCTCATTTGCCCAACTGATTTCAACAAGTGTGAATTTAAGGGCTCATTTGCCCAACTGATTTCAACAAGTGTGAATTTAAGGGGCAAATTACGATCACTGACGGTGGTGCTTATCAGCTTAAAAGATTATGGGTACCTTCTAAATTCTGAACACGGTTACACGAACAAGTAACAGTTTTGCGAACCAGGCTCAGCACAAAAACGATAACACACGTGTCAGCCAAACCCTCAAATTTTACTCAATGAATGATGCGCTGCGGATATCCTGGACATCAGATAATCAGATGTCCTAAAAGAGACAACTCGGTTTAAATTGTATCTTGCGAACAGATACACAAACTATCTTCAACCACTAGTTGATCTGATGTCTGATCTGATGTCCTATAAGAAGATTGAGCCCCACTTACGAAAAAACATTGTTCCAATAAAGAGCTAAATAACCATGCTAATGTGTGCAAAGTTCCTCCACCTAATCTGTTTGACTGACCTAAACACGCTTAAGCAAAACTACCATGATCGACGCAATAGCCAGGAGCACAAAGGCAGAGGGTGCATTCGGAAAATCTTTGCTGGAGCTCATTATCAGGGTCTTGATCGTCCCCTTGCTACGGCCCTCATCAGAGGTTGCGACAAGATCTTGCATCATACTTGACAGATTGGCCATCATCTCGGACACCAGGGCCTTCATTTTCTCCAAATAATCCTTCACCGATTCACCAGCGCTTTGAGAGAGGTAAGTGTTGCTTTGCAGGCTAGCTGCCTCACCATCCTCCACCTCATCCCCAGATACACTTGAAGCAACACTAGAACACTCGCTAAGCTCTGAAGGAAAACAATATATGTTACTAAGAGTTATGCAAGTAATCTATCACTGAACGGTGCTAATGTTAATGCTTACTTGACTCATATGTCTTGTAGAACTTCATAACCTTTTCGTTCTTCATCACAGCATCCCAGACATTCTTATCAGAAGCAAGTGATGCCACAACATCCTGGAAGCAACAAAGGTTGTGAAGGCGGTCATGGCAAAAGCAATCTGTTCAAACTGATGGTAAACATAAACAATAGAGAGAAGCCTGTAAAATTTTCATCACTTCAAAAGTAGGTGTATTATGCTTACTGTTCACTATGACTAACTGAATATATAAAAGGAGCAGATGCTGTTACAGTTAGTACTCAATCGTGGGAGTACAATATATAGAATTGCCAAGTTGTCAAGTTGTACTATAATGATTTCATCTCGAATGAAAATGTTTGTTCGGAGGACTTCTAATCTCTTCTCTCAATATATAATTAACCTTCTCTTTTGTCAAAAAAATATATAATTAACTTCATGAAAATAATTAAGTCCCACGTGCCGCCTAAATCTGATAGGATAGCACTTGAAGGAACAAACAGGGAACAAACAGAGGGAGAACATCCTGTATGTTGGGATGTTGGCATTTGCCCTAAAAGGCCAGAAAGACAAACCTGAGCTTCAGGGCTCTCGTGTAGCAATGTGAATGCTTGCACGACACGTCCAGGAGTTCCAAATGAGACGACAAAATTTTCGTTGTTATCTTCCTTCTTAGACGCTTCCGAATGAGCAACGTCCTGAGTCCCGAGATGTTTCTTCGGGGTTTCCAAGTGAGCTGCATGAGACTCATCCTTGGCACTGGTTTCATCATGAAAACACCAGTAAGATCCAGGAAAAAAGATTATAAAGAATAATTGTGACCACATGCAAAAAGGAAATTACCTGCAAACATTATTCAAACAAAAGAATCTGCATGCAAGCAAGGTTCTTCTTTTAATATACAACCATTTTTATTTTTTAATTATGGATTTTCCTACTCCATTCTGCATGTTCCATTGAGTTTCCTCCTCACTACCATATAGTATGTTTCTTGTGCCATACGTTTCCGAGACATCGTGAAATTGACCATTGTGATGTGGTAAATCTAAGTTTTCATTTCTCTTTTCGAACTATCAGATCATTTTGTTTATAACGAAGTGCAATCAAAGAAGAGGAACTTATCACTTTTTTACTAGAAACCGTATCTCATTTATTGGATGACATTAGCTAACGACCATGCGTATAAAATTCACGAACAATTTGCAACTCTATGTCGTACCCACAAAAGATATGAACAAAATAATAATAATAATAATGTTATAGTGTTATACTGAACTGGACTAAATATTTAAGATGCAAAAACTAATAATGTTATGTTATACTGAACTGGACTTGGACTGGGGCAATGCCCTTAAACTCTAAAAAAATACTGAACTGGACTAAATATTTAATTAGATCGAAAACCAAATAAAGAGATCGCAAAAGCAGAAACGAGAGACGTCGACGAGGAAAAAAAAACAAAAAAATAGAACGAATGTGCAAGCAAGAGCACCCACATCTCGAAAGCGTCCTTGAGGTCGAGCGTGGCAGCCATGGCCTCCTCATGAGTGGGCACAGGACCGAACACCTCGCGGTCGGTGATGACCCAGTCGTCCACCGGGAACGTGGAAGCCTTCCGGCCGCCGTCAGCAGAGGAAGAATTATGGGACGACGGGGTGACGGCGCGCCGCATGTAGGCTGCGGAGCGGTAGCCGCCGACCACCGCGGCCTTGGCGGCCGCGCGGATGCTTCCCCGACCATGGCCGCCGGTAGCTGATGGATTTGCTTCGCCGCGAAGGAGAGAGATCGCTCCTCGAGCGCCCTAAACGAAATAACCGGCGTGGCAAGGGAAGGAGTCGGGAAGTCTGTTTGTTAAGATATTTATTATGGTAAGCGGCTGTAAAAAAAAAAATGGAAAATGGCATAGTGGAGAGAAAAAAAATCTACGGTGAATACTATAAAATATAACTATAGAAAACAATATTTTATTTCATTTTTATTATTGTATTGGGACGGGAGTTTAGATTCATATATGGGCCGTCTTGATCTATAATCGATCGATGATGGTTAAGGAATTCTGGATGCTGTTGCGGCGCTGGATACGGATGCCCGGTGTTGATATCTTCCGGAATTGACGCGTGGGGGCCGTTAATTCCGTAACTGATCACGTCGCTAAACAGCCGATTTGCAACAGATTGGATCTGATCTCATTCGTCGGCTGTCGCCAGTTCCGGACCTTTTTTTTAAAAAAAAAACTAATAAACCATAGTACAAGTCCACCAGTCACGCACGCTTGTCTTTTGAGCATAGTATAGGTACGTAAAACCTCTCCTAAGGTTATCTCTGAAAGACTGCCTCGCAGTCAACACTGATGTCGCCCCGTTCCAAGTCGAGGATTTAAGTTCCACCACGCTGACCACAAGAAGTACTATGGATAACAACAATTTCATTTTCTGACGTTGTCAACATTGGTTGATCAGTGGATGGCATGCAGGCTGTAGCATCCTTTCTCTGTATCTTGCATATTTTTTAGTTTTTTTTTTCCTTCGAAAACGCAACTGTCTTTGTACACTGGCAAGTTATAATTCAGATGCACAAAGGATGATCAAACGATTATGAGTGCAGGAACAAAACTACTGTCAGATCCAACATGGAAGACCCCGAATCAGGTCCCATAGCCGTCAACACGCATTTCCAACTGATCAAACATAAAGACCAATGCTGAAGGCGCAAGCAGATTATTCTTGAAACTAAGATGAGTGGAGCACCACAACACCGCGCCCAAAAGGCCACATAGTTTTATCTGATTTGAGTGCAAACTCAAAAAACTGCACATTTACAAACCCTGCATCTACATCTGACCTATACAATGTAGACCAACGTGTCAAATGTCAATACTTTGGTATCTATCAATGTAATAACAGTGTATAAGAACTTCAGTTCTTCTAGAAAAAACTTCAGACTTCTTCAAGAATCCCTCCACTCCTCAGGGAGACGCCACCGTTTGTGCCAGTAGATAGACACCCGGGACCAGAGAGGGAACATAAAGCTATAGTCTGCGGCTTCATCAGGGACTCCCCCTATCGTCAGAGGCAGCCAGACGTACCGCGAATCTCTAAGATCGGATGGATTCCACCGATCAGCCATGAAGATGAATGAGCCCGACAACCCTGGAACTGGCAAGACAAATGTGCTCTGGGAGAAGAATGTTGTTGACCTGAAGACCTCATTCCCTCCCACACAGGGGTTCCCCAGTGTCTCCCAAGGTCCCATCACTGATGTTGCCGCGTGAGCCAGCGCAGTGTTTGGAGCCCAGCTTGTGCAGCCAGAGGTTACCATGTAGTAGGTACCTTCATGCTTGAAGAGCGCAGGAGCTTCTCGGTGCTGTGCGATGAGAAGCTTTCGCATCACATCAGTAACATCAAGGTAGTCATCAGTTAGCGGACCAATGTGGAGCTCACTGTTGTCCTCAGAAGAGTATATCAGGTAGGCCTTCCCATCATCATCCTTGAAGATGGTCATGTCTCTACTTTCACAGTCATGTGGACGCTTGCTGTAGAGATAAGTGAACGGGCCTGTCGGAGAGTCACTGACGGCCACACCAACTGAAGCTTTGGTGTAGTTAGCATCATCTATGTGCATCCACATCACATATTTGCCAGTACGATCATTGTATATCACCTTGGGCCTCTCCAGGACATTAGATTTGTGAAGATCATGTGTCACATTCTTCTCCTCACCACGGAGGACAAGCCCTTCATTTTTCCATGTCCACAGGTCCTTCGAAGAATAGCAACTAACTCCAATGATGTCAACCTGGAAAATGATTTGTCAAAGTTAGTAGTTAGAGATGACAAAGACACTAAACAATGTACCAAATAGGAAGGTGGACAGAACAAACACCAATTTTAAGTACCGAAGCAATAGTAGCACCAACAAAGTTCTGCTATTGAAGCGTCAGTTCAGTTTGTCAGTAGCAACATATGCACTAATTATCTGGGTTTCTAGAAATTTTAGTAAAAAACTATGCTGGTTACACAGTGTGCCAAATGTTGGTATTCTTTATATCAGAATAATCAGATTGAAGTCTAGCCGGAGAATCCTTAACTATAAATGCCTCCAATTCATAACCACCGAAGAGCTTTTTGTTGTCCACAAGAGTCCATCTTTATAAACAGAGAAAAGAAAGGAGTTTCTGGTGTTGGCAGCACGATAATGCAGTTACACTATCAGTCACTTTCGACTTAATCAATGAAATAACTGCAATGAGACAGCACAATGCACCTCCCAATACAACGCCACTGGTGTGAATGTCTATGGCGTATGAAAGAACTAAGATCACTGGCACAATGCAACCAGATAATCACCCTTAGTGTGCATATCTATTCAGGTGTATGCACATGTGCTTGTCTGCCTTAGTGCCTTTGGCTTCTAATCTGAAATGATTAAACCTTCTGGTTATGCACCAAAAAAAAAAGTACTTGTATGACAAAAGCCTCTAACCAGGTTCTTGATTTGGTATTTTACAAACTCAAACCCAAATCTACTGATATTTCATTGTTCCAATTTGGTGTATAAAAAAAGTGTTATCTTGTACGCAAAGAAAATGTTGGAGCTCAAACCAATTTCATATGAATAATAAAGAGTCGAAATTGTTCCTAGCTTTTCATCTCTGCACACCCAGTAACCCTCCTCAAAACAGCCCAGTCAATTTTCTTACCTTAACAATAGACCATAACTTCCAACATGCCCCCTAGCAATTTGGCCTCACCAACGTAATCTAAAAGGTAACGAAAATTAGATGTATGCATTAGCACACAAACCTACATATGCACTGAAATGCTGGGTCGTATTTAGAGAAACCAAACCTTCTTCCACATTTTAGTTTTTTTTTAGATGCTGTTCATATTTTTTTTTTTTCTAGGTGTTATACATATTAGTGTTTTTTAGAGTTCCACATAGTTTCAGCTATCTCCGGGTGGTTTATCTATAGAGAAAGAAACAAATAATCTCTCCAACGGTATGATTAATTAATAAATCCTGGAGCAAGACATTAGTTTGGGGTAACGACGCAACAAATTGAAATTTCTACACTGAAGTTCTGAAATGAGGTAAGTCGATCATTTCCCATCAGTCTTCTCCAAACTTCTAACACACCATTGTGTCTACTTGATCGTGCTCTGGTCATGTGCAATGCATGCTAAAAGCAACTCAATCAATTTGATTTCTACATGCCCTATCTGACAGAAGTCTAAAAATAAATTGTGAAATTCTCTTACAGGGTATTCAATCTTATATTGTGTATATTGTATTCATGTCCCTAAAATATAAGCCTGACAGCATCACATTCGTCTATTGTTAACTAGCTAGTAGCTAGTAGCTAGTACCTTATGAGTTTGGTCATTCAAATTAGGTGAAACAATTGAGTTGAGTGCTTCTACAGTTAGATATCGTTTGTCCCAGACAGAAATGGGTATTGATAGCATCGGAAAGTACAACTCACCCTGTCTGCTCCCTTGCTGTGAGCTTTGTAGGTTTTGCCATCCTTATTCTCCCCGTACCAGAAATAGGTGTTGGTCCTCTTATCATACAGGACACCTCCACCATGAGCTTGAATTGGTTTTCCATCAGTGTCCAACCAAATTCTGCCCGGGTAGTAGAAGTACATGCTGTCATTTCCACCATTGACTGGATCTACAGCCGTATTCAGTTCTGGGAAGAACATATCATGCACCGCAGAAGACTGATCCAAGAACTCATCCACTATTGTAGGCGGCTTCTTCTCTCCCCTTGCGGCGCACTGCCCGGGGATTCCTCCGGCTCCGTGGAGGAGCTAGCCGGAACTTCTCCTCCTCCACCACCTCCAGCTCCCTCATAATCGATCGCCGGATCTCGTGTGTACTCATACTCTCAGCCTCCTCCTTATGAATGATGAGAAGATGGAAATTCACGACGACGACCAATGCCGCAAGGCTCCACAGTACCAGAGTTAGGGACCGGTGGCTTGCCGGGTAGCAGCGGAAACCCAACGCCTTTGGGTGCCTGCTCCTCATACCCATGGCGCCGCTTATCTACTCCAACTGATACGCGCTGCAGCAAAAGTGGAGGAGTTGAGCTCAAAAAACCGCACAAATTAGACTGGAAAGAAACAGCGGTTGGAATTCATGGAAAGAAGAGGCTGATTCGCGTGCCAAATCAAGAAAGATGCCACTGAAGCGGAACGAAGTGGAACTTGGAAATTCTCCAGAAAGAATTGGGTTTGTTACCAACATTCAACTAACCCAGAGTCCCAGATTCGTTGTCTACACACAAATCAGTGAACTACGGTAAGCTAACTGAATCGTAACAGCTAATCATGGCCTGCTACCCGCTCCCCTGGCCCCCGCCAAAAATGAAGCGACCCAAATGGAGAGCCGTATCAAGAATCCAGTGACACAGCTCACCATGCTCAGCCATAGATTCGCAGAGAGACCAGATAATTCAGCAAGAACCACACACACACACTTGGCAGGAAAAGAAAAATGAAGGGGCGAAAAAGAGAAGACGGAGAGAGAAAGCGATGCTCACCATGGCAGGTTGATCCAGAGAAGCGAAGAGGACAAATGAAAGGCTAAGCCAAACTAAAACAAAACTCAGTCCCAGTCCAATCAGGCATCAGGTACTAAGTACCTGCTACCAGCTAGCTGTAGAATAATAACAATAAAACAATCTCTGAAGCTAGCAGGTATTAAAAAGGCGCAGCTCACCATGGGCTAGTCCTGTCGAGATCTTGGCGAGGGATGGTTGGGGCGCCCCGATTAGCTTAGCACGAGCCGCGATCCCGGGGAGATTATCTTGGCTTGAGCGGCTGGCAACGCGACCTGATGAGTGGTTTGGTAATTGGTATGGCTGGGCCTTGGCGAACAGCGAACTGCAGCGTCGCTCTGGAAAGATCGCCCGTCACATTGTGGTGGGTACGGCGTGCGGGCGTGTTGACAGTAGAGTGGAGAAGCACCCGGACACCTGGCCAGTGCTGTGCCCGCGCAGCGTGATGCCCTGCGGTTGGGCTACGGGGTCGGTCGATGAGGGATGAGATGGTCCGGCCTCTCTCACTCTCTTCTGCGGCAGGTGGTCGCCGTGCTTGATGTGGCAGTCAAGCTGTTTATGGAAGGTGTGCTGGATCTTATGGCTGTCAAACGAGCTAAGCAAGAATTAGCGTCTGTTTGGCACAGCAGCTTTAGACTGAAGTTCGAATAAGCTCTACCAAACAGTAATATTTACTAATATAAGTGATTCTATGCTGTTTAGGTGAAGCCACTCTTTGAAATGAACAAGCAAATAGCCTTTTTTTTTTTTGAAAGGAGCAAATAGCTTTTTAATAATTATTTCTCGTAGAATCAGTTTCAATAGAAAAATTGGAGTATAAAGAACTCTACCAAATGGACATTAGCTCGTTGCCTACTCCTTCTGTTCTAAAAAAAAAGAGTAATTATTATTGTTTTTATGAGGAGTCAAAAGAAATTAATTTAGATAAGTCTAGAAACTAATTTTGAAACATAAGTGTAACTATTGACTTCTGTATATGTTAGGCCTGTTTAGTTCCATAATTTTGCTAAATTTTTTTTTTTTGGGGTTTTGGCTCACCTTTTTGCAAATTGGATCTAAACACCATGCTATAAAACAACAAAAATTTTGGTATTTTGCATTTGGAACTCTAAGATGCCCAAAAGAGAGAGAGAAAATGTATGGGGGGGCATGTGTTGTGTATGCATAACTAATGTGAAAATTTTGGCATTTACTATTTGCTACACCAAAATATTTGGCATTTGACATTTTGCATTCCAAAGGCATCTAAACACACCCTTACTCTCCCAAACCTAAAATAAATGCACATCTCATGCTTTATCAAGTCAACCAATCTTAAGTTTAACTGAATACTTATATAAAAATACTAATGTGAATGATATCAACTAAACATCTTTATATTGATTAATTGCACCATATTTTTATAGTAAACCTACATACAATTTAATACTATTTTTTATGAATTAGTCAAACTTAAGATTGATTGACTTTTTGAAGTGTGAGATGTGTACTTATTTAGAAAAGAGATCTTTCTTCTAATATATTTTCATTTTTCAATAAGAACCCCATTCCCTCAAGCCATGGAAGCGAACAAGAGTAAGGACTGAGGTGTAGAGGTGAACATAGGGCTAAGCTTAGCTGCCGGTAGTGTTTGGTTGGAGCCAACATGTAGGGTGGAACCAACCAGATCTAGTAATGGTAATACTTGGTTTAGAATGAAGAACATCTAACTAGGTAATATTCTCCTAAATGCGGGATGACTTTGCCTAAAAAAATTGAGATCCTAGGTACAGAAGTGTAGACATCCGAGGAGCTCTAACCCTGGCATCAAAAGAAAATTTCAGGAGTCACAACGGGTCACTGGCGCAGAGGACTGGTCCGATGTAATGTTTCACTACGAGGATGGGTTGTGGCATTGTATGTTGTCGTGTGCCCGACTATCCTCTACTCTATGGGAGACTTTTTGTCAGAGGAGAGTAGGATATATTAATTCACTTTTCAATGTTTTGCAAGCATACGAGCCTACCTAATAAAAATTCCTACCTTCATGTGCAAACCGCACAATAATTAAAAGACTTTGATCTTTTATGGATGTCAGAGAGACTAAGAATCATCATGTAAGGACATCAAGGCATCTACTTGATGTTTTTGACAATATTAAGACAATCTAAAGCAACAACGAAACTTCTAATTCCACAATCTTTAGCAAGAGTAAGTGCCTCAGAACAAGCATGTGATATCACCATGGCGCTTTGCAGCAACAAATCCTCCTTGATCATTACATATACCTGAGCATTTTGCAGGCCGGGTCAGGTTCGGGCCGAGCCAAAAAAAATCCCAGTTATTTCGGGCTGAGAAAATCCTGCCCATGACTGTCCCACTGGACATGTCGGACCTCAATTTTTGGGCCGGGCCCGGGCTTGGGCGGGCTGTCCGTGCATTTTATAGTGTAAAATAGCTAAAAACAACATTTTGGGTCGGGCTCGGGCCAAGATTTTTTTTGGGGCTGCAAGATCTGTGTCCAGGCCCGTCCAGTAAGGTTCGTGGGCGGGCCAAGGCTGGGCCAGTAGGACAGGTCGGGCCGGGCTAAAAATGCTCGGCAGTACACAGCTTTAATTCTTGGTCAGTGAGTAGTCAGTATTAATCATACTAATACCATTTTGAGTTCTATGAATTTATAACTTTTCTTGAAAGTAGCCTTTCTTAGGGCTAGCCTTTCTCCTTAAATCCAGTCTCCTGAACAAACTCACTACTATTTTTTTTGAGGGGAACACAAACTCACTACTATTAAGCGCTCCATCATGTCCTCCCGTGCGGAACTCAACAGGAAGGCAGCCCATCGGGCCGTTTCTCGTCCTTCTGGCTGGTTTGCTCGTAGGCCACGATAATTGGCCCAGGTGGCCACCAAACCGAATTTTTTTTAATTTTAACCCTTTTTTTTTAAGATATTTTATATTTAACCCGGGTTAGAAAGATTTTTCGAATCTAACCCTTTTGACCGTGCCCTCACCCAGCGCGCGGCATTACTGCACTGCCGCGCCATGCATGCGCGCGGGCGAGACTGCCCACGTGGCAAGTCTGCATGCGGTGCAGGCTGACGTGGCAGGTCCTGCCGCGCCGCAAATCATGGCGCGGCAGCACCTATGGGGCTGCATCGTACTGCTGCCGGCAGCCAGTGGCAGTGGGCAGCAGCTTTTGCAGTTGCCTGTGCACTGCAATGTACAGTATGCATATGTCACATCGTAGTACTAGTTCAAGAAGCTGTCAGCTCTTGTCACATCATGGTAGAGACTGTGCACACCAATGTACACCGATGCACGGTAAATAGATATATATTTATTTATTTGATATTTTAATAATTTATAAATTTGTTGGAACAATTTAGTATATATTTATGTTATTTCTAAATTACATCACCATGTCTAATAAATTACGCTGACAGATTATATTGTATTAAAGTAAGCCAAATAATTAATTTAGTCAAGATATAATTGAATTTGATTGGTATACTACGCACAGTAGTAAACTTTTTTTATAACTACTAGTCCCTAGCTCTCGTGTCACCTTTCACCACTCTCTCCTCTCACATCATTTCTCCATCTGACACACGCAACAGCAAACAGCACAGGGGCACAACGATTCCACTTGAGGGTGTTTAGTTGGTGAAATATTTTGGGTTGGGGTCTTTGTAGCACTTTTTCGTTTGTATTTGTTAATTATTGTCCAACTATGGACTAACTAGGCTTAAAAGATTCGTCTCGTACTTTTCAGTCAAACTATGCAATCAGTTTTTTTATTTACCTACGTTTAATGCTCTAAAAATACGTTAAAAGATTTGACGTGACGCGGGCAATTGAAGCACTTTTTGGTTTCCTGTGCTAGCAACTAAGCGCAGAGAGTACATCACCTGTCTCCCTCCCAACACATGCAGCAGCGCTGCAACTGCTGTCTGGGCACAGGCACAGTGACAGTGAGCAGTGAGCAGCAGAGTAGGCATGGCACAGGCCAGCGCATAGCACTGCCGCGCCCCAGATCATGGCGCGGGCAGGGGCGGCCACGTCGGCGTGAACCGCATGCAGACTTGCCACGTGGGCAGCCTCGTCGCCGCGCATGCATGGCGCGGCAGTGCAAGAATGCCGCTACCGGGTGAGGGCGCGGTCAAAAGAGTTAGATCCGAAAAATCTTTCTAACCCAGGGTTAAATATAAAATATCTTTAAAAAAGGGGTTAAAATTAAAAAAAATTCACCAAACCCCTAAAAACGGGGCGAGTTCGTTCTCATCCTCAGCAGAAGCAGCTCCAGATAGATACACGTTGACCAGTCAAGTCCAGCTACGTTTATCAGTTGGAAATCCCGTTGGCGACGGGAGCGGACCCCGGAACGGAACGGAGCGGCACTCGGCCACGCGAGCGCGTATGATTGGCGGAACCGGACGCCAATAATACCCCTCACCTCCCGGCTCCCTTCCTCGCCTCGACGCATCGCCGCTGCTCGCCTCCTCGCTCGCTCTACTCGCGGTCGCGGCGCCCTCGCCTCGCCTGCCTCCCTGTCACTCCCTCGTCCCCCGCCCCGCCCCATCCACGCCGCGTCGCCCTCCGCCTCCAAATAAAGTAAACGCGGGCGACAGGAGGCCACCACCAAATCCCCCTTGCCGCCGCGCCCTTCAACCCGCCCCGCTCGATTCCCTCCGCCTTCTTCGCCGCCGGCCACCGGACTGCGCAGCTCCCCGGACCGGCGCCATGGGGTTCTGGGAGGCTTTTTTCAACTGGCTCCGCAGGTTCGATTGCTCTTCATTCCCTTGGTCCGCCTCGTTCGGATTGATTGATCTGCTGCGCATTGCGCGGCCTGGGTACGAGGGTCGGCGGGTTGGAGATCTGATGGTTTAGATTGGTTGAGGTAGTTACGGACGTTGTCAAGTTGTAGCTTTGCTGGTGGAAAAGCTTCTGGCGTGCAGCTAATGTGATTATTACAGCGTTATTACGTCGTGATCGTGTTAGGGGAAACGAAAGGATTCCGTTCGTGTGGATGTTTGTACATCAGTGAACTTATTAAGATTTCGGACCTTTGCTTGTGAACTGCCATATGACCGTCGGGCTATCTATCAATTAGACATGTCAATCCGACTTGTTTTGCTATAGTTTGCTTTCTTGGATAAATGCAATGCTATATGAAATTCGTGAATATCATTTTATTCAAAAGGTCCATTTATTCTAAGTTGATTATCATGTTTTGCATTGTCTTGTTATCCTGAATCCCACCCTTATTGCTATAGTTTGCTGTCTTGGATTCCATATCATTATGCAAAACTATCGATTAGCGCTTGTTAGTTCTTGGTGCTACTCCAGGATTAACCTGATGCTGGTAGTTATTTGTACTTCAATCATTGGCATCGTATAGCTACCAGTGTAGACTGGATTTATTTCGTCTCTACCTACCATCCAGGTTGGTTTTTGGACTTGATGCATAAAAATACAAAAGCGCTTGCATCCTAAGATGTCTTGCACATGCACTTGTTGGGTGGTTGAGCATTACTTTGATATATGTAACACTTTAAACGGATGAACTGATGTAATCTGCTGTTCATTTTGATTCAATGAGCCTGTCTGCTTGAATAACTACTTTCTACCCTTTTTTTAATTTACATCTGCAGCCTCTTCTTCAAGCAAGAGATGGAGCTTTCCTTGATAGGGCTCCAAAATGCTGGGAAAACATCACTTGTGAACGTCATTGCTGTAAGTATTAGGGCGTTCTTTTGGTACCACTCGTATACTGGATGTATGATGAAATATATTTATTATCCTTGATAAACGTGTATTTTTTTGCAGACTGGAGGCTTTAGTGAGGATATGATCCCTACTGTAGGATTCAATATGAGAAAGGTTACCAAAGGAAATGTGACGATAAAATTGTGGGATCTTGGAGGGCAACCAAGATTCAGGAGCATGTGGGAGAGATACTGCCGTGCGGTTTCTGCAATTGTGTATGTATTTCATTCCTAATCTGACATTTACAGTAAGAATAGCAATAATGCTCACCAGCTGTCCTGCTTAGTTGTCGTTTCTTGCACACACCTTTTTTTTTTTCTCAAAACGTAGGGAGAGCTACAGTTCATTATATTAAGATAAGTACACGCCTATTACTTTGGTAATATAGCGTTCATATCATTTTGATAGTAAATTAATTTACAAATTCTTTGTCAACTATCCTACTTTTCTTAAGGTTCTCATACCTTCCTTTTGGTTTATATATTTTAGTTGTCTTGGTCAGGATGGGAGTTAGCTTGCTTTATGCCAGTTTGTATCTTAGTTGTCATATGATGTCTTGATTATATGTTTATGCTTCTCTTGATTTGCTTTTTTAATATATAGTGATGATCCTCTTTATTTGTTGCCCATTTTTTTAAAATTTTGCTTTTTCATGTATGATGGTGATGGTGCATTGTTTATTTTCTTTCAATTCTTTGCTATTTTTCTTTTATATAGATAATGATGAAGCATTTTTATTTGTTTCTGACTTTCTGTTATTTTTTCTGAAACAATGAGCTGGAAGTTGTGCCAGCTGTACAATTTTTTATTCTGATTACTTTCACAGGTTTTATATTTTATACCTAGCTGCATTGAAACTTATTGTATGGTTTTCTTATTCTGAAGGTCGTGCTGATACAAAATCAATAAGGAATTGGAACTTCTAGTGTTGGATGTTTGAATTGTTTTGTTTCTGCAGGTATGTTGTTGATGCAGCAGATCGAGAAAATATGGCCATTGCCAAGGGGGAGCTCCATGACCTCTTGAGCAAGCCATCTTTGACCGGGATCCCATTACTAGTCATTGGCAATAAAATTGACAAGCCTGAGGCTTTCCCTAAGCAAACCTTCACAGAACTAATGTAAGTGATGCTACTCCGTTACATTTTTTTTTGAAAATATCAGTTTGATACATTGTACTCATAATATACTTGTATTGCAGGGGCCTAAAGACAATCACCGACCGAGAAGTGGCATGCTTCATGATATCATGCAAGAATTCGACCAACATTGATTCTGTCATTGACTGGCTGGTGAAGCACTCGAAAAAGAAGAATTGAACTTATATCTGTACTAGCTCTTAAAGCGCACCCCAGTCTCCCACTTTTTGCATGTCGCATAGCATTGGAGCTGTAAATTAAGCAAGAGGTATTGATCAGGGATGTTGTGTTCATAATTTTGTTAACCTGGTTTGGCAGTATGTTGGAGTGCGTCTGGTATTGTTGTGCACGCCCGTGCTCTGTTACAGCTTCCAGGAGGCTGCCTTCTATGTCAATTTGAGCTGTGCGATTTGTTTCCCATTGTTTACATCAAATCAAACAAAACGGGAATGAAGTGTTATTGATGCAGGAAATAAACGTTGGTGAAAAGCAAATGCAGTTAAATAACGAAAATGAAGTGTGGTTAAATAACGAAAATGATTATCCCTGCAACTATTGTTTACAATTGTGAAAAACATATACCGCGAGAGGTGAGATGGGGAAATTGTTTAGTTTCCTTTTGAATCATAGAAATTGTGGAGGAAATTAGAGAATTTGAATCAGAGAAATTATTTCAAGGCTCGATTACATGGCACTTCTTTTTTAGCTATGTCTTCTACTTCCTCTGTTCAAAGTAACTTTTAGTTTTGACTACGTTTTTTGAGAAAAATACATGAACATTTAGGATTTATCAGTTCAAAAAATTGAACTATTAAGACATTTTACGGAGAATTTAATGGAGCAGCTTTGATGTTGCCTATATTGATGTGTTGGATATTGTACTTATGTATTTTCTTTATAAATTTGATCAAAATTAGAAGTCTGACAAAGACTTCATGAATGAATTTTGTAGGATTGTAAACCTGTACAGGAATTTTTCCTATGTGGCCTTTTTGAGAGAGAGGCTTGCAAAATTCTTGGAGGAAATCTAACACGGGGTTCAACCTCTTAAAAACGTTCATTTGTGTGTCTCTCTCTCTTTTCTAAGTCAATGTATTTCTTCGTTTGTGTATCAAATGCTCTATTTTAGAGAATTCCCCGTGTTTTCAATTTATGTAAAGATTGCAAAGAAAATGCAATTCCAAGGCCCTCTTTGGAACACAGGTATTTTTTTTCCTTGTTCGTACATTTTTCATGTGAAAATGAAGTGGCTACTTTGAAATTCATTGGCAAAATCCTATGATTTTTTCTGCTTTCCAAACAGGCTCCAATCCTTTTTTTCCCTTATCCCTATATTTTTTTATGTCATATTTTCCAAAGAGGTCCTGACTTATAATTTTGGAACTGAAGGAGTAAGTTTTTTTTTCTAGACCCTCCATTTAAGTGCATTTTTAGTTTTCCAGTTTTTGTGCCTCCCCTTTATCTTAATTTGGTTTAGGCAAATCCTATACTGTTCGAGGTGCATTATAATCTTCAAGCTACAAGGATATTCCACTATTCTGTCAATCCAAAATCTTAAATCCAAGCAAACACACATCACATGTAAGCAAAGAACTGATTTTAACAATGTTCAGATTTTAGAAATTTTTACCAACGAAAACATTGCAATTTTTTTAAAAAAATAACATTGCAAAAATTTCTCTCTGGTCTCTGCTGTGCCGCCTGTTGCCTTTCTCCCGGTCCAAGTCCAAAGTCCAAACGACCAAACCCCCTGGAACCTCAGAGATGGCGGCATCGCTCTCCAAGCACCTCCGCCTCCGCCTGCGCGGCGGCGGCCAGCACTGCCTCCTCCCCTCCCGCGCCTCCACTTCCCACACCTCGTCACCAGCACCTCCCCCTCCATCGCGCCCTGCCGCCGCGGCCGCGCCGCCGCCCCCCCAGGTATCCATCTACCCTAACAATCATCGTCCTCCGAAATGCCTTGCGGATCACCCGCAAATCGTGTCGCGTCCCACTCGCAGGGGCAGGCAAGGAGGCCAGCGCGTGGTCCAAACTCTTCCTCTTCGCTCCCGGCGCCATCACATTCGGCCTCGGCACATGGCAGCTCTTCCGGAGGCAGGAGAAGGTCATACCGCGCACGCGCCGCGCTCATTACTTCCTACTTCATTGTGTTGGCGTTCGAGACCTCACCGTGTGCAGTTTGCTGTTCGACCTCAGATAGAGATGCTGGATTACAGGACGCGGAGGCTGGAGATGGAGCCCGTGGCGTGGAACGAGGCCGCCTCATCCGCCGCCCTTCGTGATCCGGCAGCACTGGAGTTCCGGAAAATTGTGTGCGAAGGTGACTTCGATGAGGAGAGGTCGGTATTCGTCGGGCCTCGCTCTCGGAGCATCTCGGGTGTGACGGAGAATGGGTATTATGTGATCACTCCATTGATTCCTAGGTCGACTGAGTCTGGCAGGTAAACTATTCGGAAGTTGCTCACAATCCCTAGCTTTCAAATTACCTTGAACATCAGCATTGCACTTTGCAAGGAAACTATCACTCTGATTGAGCTTGACTTCCTTTGTGAAGTTCTTTTTGCAAAGATTCTACAATTTTTCCGAGACACGCAAAGCTACTACATTTTATATGCGTAGAAACCTGGGTATGGTCAAATTGGCAAATGATGATTTGCTAAAAAGAATTCAATTAAGAAAAAATCTTCAAAAAGGGTCAAATGAGAGGATGAACCAAGATCTTGATTGTGCCTAGGAAGACGTGCCTTACATTGGAGCCAATCCATCACAATTGAATTAGAAAAGGTGCACAAGTTAGCAGTTATTTAATGCTTTTGATTCTAAACTGGCTCAGTTTATATGCCCCCTCCATTACCTTTCTTTGTAAAATAAGATTTTCATCGCTATGAATCATTTGAAGATTGAAAAGTTATGTAACCATCATCATTGAAAATTTACAAAGCTTGCCTAGATTCAAACACTCCTGTTGGTTTATTTCATTTATCGCTAAATGAACTGAAACTCGAGCGATAACACAGATTGTAAAACAAATGGTTGGCAATAGTCTTGCATATTTGCAGTTTTATTACAGCAGAAACGGATGTTTGTGCGCGCACATGCATGAGCGTTTGTGTGACATGGATAAGGGTGGGGATGTGGTTCAGTTTTAATTTGTAGCTGTCTGCAGAGAACATAATTAGTTGTTAAGTACGCATGGAAGGAACCTCTATGGCTACAGTCCGTATTTGTGCCTTATGCTGTTATGCAATCTGATACCTTCTTCATTCTTGACCAGTACATGCAGATTTATGAGCAACTTGTTTGCTATGCTCCCTTTCACTTTATCTCCCTCACATTTCTGTACTCCAACTAGAAGACGGCCTAAACGTTTTACACCTCACAGCATTCATGGGGGTTACCCAACTTCTGTCGACAGTACCCAAACACCCTAATACAGAGCACACCTAAAGTTCAAGAGAAGCGCAACAAAGATACCACTACTTTAACCAGCAACTAACATAACAGAAACTACTACCTTTCTGCAAACTAAAGTCAATTCCCAAACTGCTCCCAACTTCAGCTTATGTCAGGTTGCTTTTCCATCACTGTGCTCAGATGGCAGCATTATTTCAACTCAATCCACTTCCCAGTTTGCACCAACCCCTCAAAACCCAATTGAAACCTCCAGCTTCGAGACCGCCACCATCTTCACATCCAGCCCATACTTCAACCATAGACATTGGGGAGTCCTATCCTTTGCTTTGAGTTTTGCTGCCTCCGACGCCTTAACCTTTTTTACGGCCAGCAGGTGGGAGCTGGCAACTCCGGGTGGCATTGCCTTCCTCCAGGAGCTTTTGGGGTTTGGGTTTGTGGTGGTTGGGGAGGGTTGGAACCTTGAAGGGAAGACTCCGGGCAGCAGATGGACCAGCAGTGGGTGGGTTCGGCGCCGGAGCCGCTGGAGATGAGGGACATAGGTAGGGTGTGGGAGACAACGCAGTAGAGATGCTAGCTGGCGTTGAAATATAAGATGCTCCGGTGGGACTGTGGGAGCATGAGGCTGAGGCTTGATGGGTCATCGATATCAGAGGCAATGCCAGCTAGCTGTCACAGGGGAGTGTTGGCCTGTTGGGTTGAGAGGTGGCGCTGAACGGTGTGCAGGGAAGGAGAAAGAAACTAGGGTTCTACGGGAGAGAAACTGGACTGTTAGATTTGCTCCATGGACGGCTCAAAATTTGGGTGTATGGACCTAAAATGCCCAAGTGGACTGTAGACAGTCCCTTGAATCAATCATAGTTTTTTACTGGTTATCTTCGTCTCCTAAGAAATGGTTTGTCAGCTTGCAGTCACCTATCCTTGTGAATAGAGGATGGGTTCCTCGTGAGTGGCGTGATAAAAACGCCAAGGATCTCCAGATCCTGGATGAAGCTTCAGAGTCCCCAGAAGCTGATGAAAAACGAGACGAAAAAGGTTCGTGGTGGAAGTTTTGGTCTAACAAACCTAAATCGTTTCCTGAGGTAATCTTTGTTCCCCATCTTTTGGCATAGTTTACAATCTGTTACCTTTTTTTTGCGAGCCTGAGTTTTTTCTGCTACCTGAAACTCTAAATGTTATTATCTTCTGTATGCCATGGTATGTGAACTCTTTGAACATGACAATGTTGTGAGTTATGCCAACCCTTTTATACCAAATAATTTCTATTTTATTACTGCTTTTATTTACTAGACCTGCTTTAGATTATTTGTGCCTTCTAGAATTATAATGGTATGGGTAGTCTAGGCTGGTTGTTGGGTGTTTGTGACAATTGAATCCAATAATTAATATTATGCTGCCATAAGTACTATACTTGACATCATTCAAAGTACTATATCCCTCTAGTTCTGTATTGCTTCAACTAGGCACAAAATTTATGCAAATTATCTTTTGCAGATTGAAAAACCTAGGATACCACCTGTAAGAGTTATTGGAGTAATCCGAGGAAGTGAGAAGCCAAGCATATTTGTTCCTGCTAATGAGCCTAGTAATGGCCAGTGGTTTTATGTGGATGTTCCCATGATTGCTCGTGCTTGTGGACTTCCTGAGAATACTGTTTATATAGAGGATATAAATGAAGATGTATCTCCAACAAACCCTTATCCTGTTCCAAAAGA
Source organism: Hyparrhenia diplandra (assembly GCA_015847255.1). Lineage (NCBI taxonomy): Eukaryota > Viridiplantae > Streptophyta > Magnoliopsida > Poales > Poaceae > Hyparrhenia > Hyparrhenia diplandra. The sequence goes on along the minus strand of JADLZK010000546.1, from coordinate 98,324 downwards.
TGTCAACACCTTGATTCGTCATTCAGTGATGCCAGATGACCATCTTAAATACACGTTTACATGGTATACGCTTAACCCCAACCTCATTGCTCTTTTTGAGCTGTATTATTTAATCCAGTTTTAGTTTTATTTTTTTGTCTGTTAGTAGTAGTTTTCACTCATCCTGATGGAAACTAGTCTATTACTGCTCTCATCTAGATTTTTGTTTGGGCAGTTTCTGACTTTATCAGACATGCACGCATGAACGTAATCATAATCTGAACTTTTGATGATAATCGACATCTTCTCAGCAAGATGTACTTGTTGAAATAGAAATCTCCTTTTGGATGGCCTTTTGTGCAAATGAACTGGAATGATTAATATATTCAAGAACCTGACTTTGAGAAACCATGATAATTGACATTTAGGCTTCCCCAAGAACCCGTTGAAGCATTGTTGTTGACACTCATACGGAAAGTGAGAACTATAGCAGTGTACTGTTTTGCTGACAAATTTAGTTGGCTGTTTTGAATGATTTGCATATTTTTAGAAAATAGCTCCATCACATCACATTAAATCCACCAAAAGTATATATTGTTTAAATGTAGGTAAAAAAATAACTAATTACACAGTTGAATGCATTGCTTGTTGCACACTCATACAGAGAAGTGAGAACTATAGCAGTATACTGTTGTGCTTTTGACTTTAGCCAACTAAACGAGGCCTTATATTCGGTGATGTCTGTCCATTATGTAACAGAAGTGATGGGATCTTAGCTCCCAGGATAAGTCCATGAATGCTTCTGTGCTATGGTCAATTGAGTTGTAGAAATCGAGAAAAAAAAAAAAAAAAGGGGATGATGAGGCTCTGTTGAAGGGAATTCACAACATATCATGGGGGTCGTCCTGAACTCTCTGGGACTGAACTTGCATGCCTGTATGCATGCTCGGCCTTTGTTGATGCACATGCTATTTGTTTTTCCAGAATTAGAAATCTTTGTGGGATGGCCATTTGCTTCCTTGTGTGCATCATATCACCACCTTATGTGTTTGTTTTCTGTTAGGTACACTCTTTCTGCTGCTGTGACTTACATGGCTTCCAAGCGGATAAAAGCAAAGAAAGTCAGGATATAGCAGGAATGGAGTTCAATCTGTCATATGAACGTCCATTTGCGTGTGGTTTCTGGTGCTGCTCTGGATGATGCCCAAGCTACTGGTTCTTTCGTCTCTGGCTACAAGTATAGCACTTGACCTTTTGTTCCAAGGTGTTGTACATTGACTGTGGGTATCTCACAGTTGAGCTCCAGGGTACAGCAATTTTGTTAGTCTGATTTCTGGCGATTAGAACTTGGAAGGCCTGTAAGGCTGGTTTTTCCTTGTAATATTTTGTCGGGGAGCTTTAGCTACTTTTTCTTTTAGCATTTTTTTTCATGCTTATTGCTCCACCCGAAAAATTGATGTTCTGTCGCGGACACGCATCGAGGACACCAGCCCAAAACAGAGTTTATGCCCCGATTATTCATCTCATGATGGGTTGACCATTGATGCTTTGATGGTGCTTGCACCGTCAGCTCTATTCTACTATTTGCCATAATATATTGAAACTGACATCCGAATTAACTGTATCTATATTCAGTTTCACTGCATGATTGGACATGGCCGATGTTTTTTTCCCCATTAACGGTGAGTTGCAATGCCTTCTGCAAACAAATTATTTTGAAAATACTTTCGAGACAGATCTATATATGCTTGCTCTGATCATTGAGTGCTAAAGCTGAATAACATTTGGCTGTAGGCATTGCGAAAATTCAATTAGTTACAATATTTTGTAGCATGGAGTAATTGTTCATGTCCATTTTGGACAAGATGCCACCAGAGTGACTGGAGCGAGTAACTGTAGGCATGCGTCGCTTGTGAGCTGTGTTTCCAGTTCCACTCGTCCTCTTCTGACCTCTGTTTCAACAGTAGTACACGAGAAAAGGCTGGATAGACACTGAAAATAAGTACTGCACGGTCGGCCTGGTAGGACTGAATGACTGATCCATCCACGTTCCAACGAGTCAGGCGCGAGTATAAATTCCCTCAAACCTCAAGAGAGGCGTGAGAGTGTGAACGCTGAACCGGTAAAGGAAGAAAATAGGCCTGGCCCCGGATGGCTCGTACAGTACGCTACTGTGCCGGTCTTTGGCAGTGACAAGGGCGCATCAGCAATGCGTTGCATGTGATGGTACCTTCACAATTTTGATTGCACGGGCTCAGGCAGTGAGGCGCTCGGCTCAGTACGCGCCGTGCGCCTTTATTACCTTGCTCCTAGTTTCCGGCTTCTGTCCGGGTCTATTTTATCGTGTCAACCACTCTATCGATGGCGTGGGAGTGGGGAGTGCCTGCCTAGCGGCAGGTCGAGCCAGCCAAGCCAGCCCTCTTAATGGCACTGCTACCAAACGGTAGAGTACCAGGGACAAACGGACACCGGCATTCGGCCGCTAATCAAGATGAAGATGATGATGATTAACCTAACCTAACTGCTCACGGCGGCGGGCATGAAACCCGGGACCGGGACCAAACGAGTCCTGGAGTCGGCAATCGCCGCGGCAGCTGCTGCCGCATCATCGGATCCTTCTCTTGTTCGGATCGGGATCGCGATGTGTCCATGCCACGAGAGCAGTGGCTTGCTTTCGCGGGGAACAAGAGGTCACATGACTGGCAGTCTCGCTCTCGCAGGAAAAAGTGGGGGAATAGAGTACGACGATCCCGGAACGTGCCAAGATCGCACTGCAGTCTGCACGTTGCTGATTGGGAAATCACCGCGCCCCCCACTGGCACTGGTACAATGCGCGGTCCGTTGAGGAGGCCGTGCCGGGGGAGGGTCATCGAAATGTCAAAGCCTGCCGTCCTACGGCTACAGCCGGAGTACTATTATTTGCCGGGACAGTTCATGCCTAGCTGCCCTTTTCCTTTCCCTTGTCAACAAAGCTATCCGCGGCCGGCGACTTCAATGCCACTTTCGCTCCGGTCCTTTCCTCGCAGGAAAGGGAGGCCGGCCGATAAATGCGCTTTCCTTGTCGAGCCGATGGAAGGAACTTGCAGTAAACAAAAGGTTCAAACAAAAGTTCAAAAGCACCAGCCAGCCTTTTGTATCCAAGCCCCGAAGAATCAACTCCAAATTCGGAATCAAAACATGGAACAGCCGAATAGGCCATAGTAAATCTTTTTGAAATACCAGTACACTACTAGTGCTACTACCCTGACGAGGAGGCACGTGACAGTGTGGTGGCACCACAAGTCCACAACCCCGTTCTTCAGGTTTTCTCAGTTACCGGACCACATTTTTTCTGGAATTTCATGGCAAGGGACTCCTCGGTCAGATCGTTTTCACCAAGGATAAACACGCACAATCATCACCGACATGTGGGGCCTCCATGGGCCCAAATGAGGCCCAGCCCAGTACCAGCCCTCAAAAGCATCGCCCACACAGCACACCGCACACCCACGTCATCCGGTTTCACGGCTCAACACCTCCTCCTCTCTCACCTGCTCAAGCAAGTCACCAGCAGTCCAAGCACCCGCTAGCTTACCAACCGGCCGCTGCCGAATCCCCCCGTCTCCAGGCTGCTTCCACCGAGGCGCGCCGCACACGCCAGGCACACCCCCACACCACACCACACCGCGCACACACGGCGGGCGCCCAACCAACAAACACTTCTTCCCTCGTAAGCGTGCGTCTCCTCGGCTCGCCGCCTCCTCCTTCTCGTGTTGGATTTGGCGGCGCGTGGGCGGCGCGCAGACTGGAGCGGGGATCAATCCATGCGGCATTGGGATCGACTCATCATCTCGGTGAGCAGACAACCCTAGCTTTTCTACCGCTGATTTTTTAGCGATTCTCCTCCGCGTGTTTGTTTTTTCCCTGGTAGATGTTTCGGCTGCATTGAGCAATCGCGCACGGAGTTTTGTGTATCTCCGTCATTCGTCTAGTTCCGGATTTGTTTGCTGTGTCATGGAGGGAGGATCGACGTGGTTGGTCCTTTGCTGCTTGCTTGATGCTTGTTGAGTTCGAGTAGGTTCGTAGAACTTGTTCTTCAGAGTTCAGTAAGTTCAGTTCCGCGCTGCGTGGGACTTGGGATCCGAGGTGGGGGTGTAGTTTAATTTGTGAGATATGATTGGGAGTCTGTCCTGTCGCGTTTTCTGGGGGACAGAGATGCTGCATTTTCCTGAGGTGCAAATAGTGGGCGTGCCAGAATTCTGCTCTGCTGCCTCTGCTGTTTCCTGAGGTGCAAATATCCAGTTCTCGTGGGCATATGCGATTACTCATGGTTCTCTTTTTGTTCCTAATGATTTGTCCATTTTTTCTTTGTTTGTTTTCGTCGGGAGTTTAGTTGGTTGAGATATATGGAGGATGGAATTGATCTCTCTACTGTCTGCTGCGTAGTGGCCCATTGCTGCTGTTGACACTCGATGGTAGGTTTGGGCGTTGCTGTTCTTGGCGTCCTGTGAGGTTGGTGTGTGTTAGGTCTGTAGGAGGAGAGGATGTCTGCAATCTTGGTGTCCTGTGAGGAGTTAGTAGGAGCGCGACTGCAAATGGTCGTTAGCCTAGTCACATCCAGTTCTCCTCTACTGTTGTGTGCCACAAACTCTGAACCTCCCTTGCGGTTGCTATTCCTATTCATGATGTTGTACTTAAAAAAAAAATCCTAGACATCACTCTAATGTGAGAAGTTAGGAATGGAGAACTGCTAAATCTGCCATCGCTCATAGGTTTTCTGTTTTTTTGTTCTCTCTCTTTGTATGGAGTTTTATGTGTTTGCTCATGATTTTCTTACTTAGTATAGTATCTAACTACTGACATATGCACTGAGACCTTATTTGTCATTGCTAGGTCCTGCAGTCTGATTGAACTGTGGCCTGACCGAAGATCCTGAGAGCTATAGTTGTTTTTTTCTACATTAAGTTAAATTACCTGCACAGCCGAAGATGTCGGCGATCATGTTATGCACCTGCAGTGGGGACCAGTCCAAGTTTGAAGATCTTCCTCGATCACCAGAATCTCTTGCCACACGTGACTTTTCCGCGAATTGCTCTTCTTCAAAGATGGCAAGTCAGGAAACAACTCCTGATGATAGCCAAGTAAATGAAGTAGAATCAGACCTGAAAGAAACCCTTTCACTAAATTATGAGGTTTGGCTCAACACCCCCACTCTTCATAGTTCAAACAAGATAGGCTGTCTTGCAAAGATTTGTTCACTGTATCATTTATTTGCTAATGTAATAGGAGGCCCGAGCATTGTTAGGTAGGCTGGAACATCAGAGAGGGAACTTTGATGCAGCATTGCAAGTTCTTCAAGGGATTGATATAAGAAGCCTGAGACCACGAATGACCAGTGCTATTGCTGAAAGTGTCAAGCCTAGAACGCCCACGCGCTCTACAAGAAGGAAATCTTCGCAAGTGAATGGAATGGTCGTGCATATGTCAATGCATTCTGTGAGCTTGCTTCTAGAGGCAATACTGCTTAAAGCAAAATCTCTGGACACCCTTGGTAGAGTAGCAGGTATTAACTGGCTTTTTGTTCAATGTGCTTTCTTGTATTGTACTTATAAGCACTTTCATCTGAAATCTGTACAGTGGCTCTAGAACCATTGCAAATTTGCTGTTGTGCTATGTATATGGACTAGCTATTTCGTTTTATAAAATTAATATAAACTGAAACATATGTATTTCACAAACTGAATGTTATGCAGTATTAATAACTTCTGCAACTGAAAGAGCTTTGTTGTATCCATCTTAATTTTTCACTTCATGCTATTTTGCCATGGCAGATGCTGCAGAAGAATGCAGAACCATCATAGACATTATAGAGTCTGCATGGCCATATGGTGTTCCTGATGGTACTGCTGAAGAGTGTAAGCTAATAGACATATTCCATTCGGCTCTAGAATATCTTCCTAAACTGTGGATGAGGAGTGGTTGTTTTGACGAAGCCATCACCGCATATCGCAGAGCTCTTGCAAAGCCATGGAATCTTGATTCTCAAAGGTCTGCCAAATTGCAAAAAGATTTGGCACTGACTCTACTGTATTGTGGTGTTGAAGTGAAGTTCCCTCAGGAATTTTATCAGGAAAGGAATCTGGTAATCCCTGGGAACAACTTAGAGGAAGCAATTTTGTTGTTACTCATGCTAACAAGGAAGCTCTCTCTCCGAGAAATACAATGGGATCCTGACCTTGTGAATCATTTGATGTATGCACTCTCATTATCTGGGCACTATGAAGTTTTGGCCTGCCATCTTGAAATGTTGTTGCCTGGAACCTATACCAGATCAGAGAGATGGTATATCCTTGCACTTTGCTACAGTGCAGCTGGCATGGATGATAGTGCGTTAAACATCATAAGGAATGGTTTTTCTGTACTGGAGAGAAAGGGAAAGCCTCATGTTCCATCTCTTCTTTTAGGGGCAAAGCTATGTTGCAAGAACCCAAAGCATGCATCCGAAGGGATAAAGTTTGCAAATAAAGCCATGAAGTCTTTCAGAAGTCATGATCTGCATTTCATCAGCACTGCAAAACACTTTCTTGGTGTTTCTTATGGACATTTTTCTAGGTCCACCTCAAACTTGGAGAAATCGAGATTGCAAGATGATGCACTGAGGCTGCTACAGGATGCTGCCATAACAGCAAAGTATAATCCTGAAATAATGTATAGCCTCGCTTGGGAAAATGCGATGCAGCGCAAACTCAATGCAGCTGTTGAAAGTGCAACAGAATGTCTTGAGATGGTGATGGGAGGTTCTGTTAGTGCCTGGAAGTTACTAATTCTTGTATTATCTGCTCAGCAGAATTTGCAAGAAGCCGAAGCAGTAGCGGATTTTGCAATGGATGAAGCTGAGAAAAATGATCAGTTGGATATTTTGAGGCTGAAAGCACAAATTCAGGCTTCCCGTGGACAGTTCAAGTCTGCAGTGGAATCTTTTCGGGTTTTGCTTGCCACTATCCAAGTAAAGAAGGAAGTATGGGAATCGACCACTTGTAATGAGGTACAGTGTCCCCTCTTCTTTATTTTGAACTCCAACAGCAATACCATGTTTCTTCTTTGCTCATTGTCCACATAATCTTGACAGGTTAAATGCCTACGGAAGTTGGAGATGGACTCATGGTTAGATTTGGCATCAATCTACTCAAAGCTTGAGGCATGGCATGACTCAAACATATGCCTTGACAAAGCTATATCCATTGATTTCTTTTATCCCAAGTGTTGGCATGTCAGAGGTAACTATTGCTGAATCTTGACTCTACTACTGTCTGTACAAATATTGAGCTTTCAGTGAATCCTCATCCTCAAATGCTATGATCAAACCACTATGCTCGTTTTATCAAACATTAAGAAAAATTAAATTTAGTTCTTGCAATATTAACCATTTTCTTCTTTAGGCGGACATCTGTATTTACTTAAATTTGCATGTGCGCTGGACATCAAGAAAATAGGGTAGTTCTTGAAACATAATAATATCGTGGCTGTGTGTCCCTAACAGTAAAGCGAATATCGTGTTCCATCAAAATGAAATGCACATCTAGGACTGTTATATTTTATTTATAACTGCTATTGTTCGTCTCATGGGTCTAGATTCTTTCCAGGTCTTCTATTGGAGGCTCAATTCTTGCACAAGGAAGCCCTGATGGCGTTCTCTTTCGCCCTCTCGATTGACCCAGATTACGTCCCGAGCATGGTTTGCATGGCAGGAATTCTTCAAAATATTGGAGGGAATTCGCTATCAATTTCAAGAACTTACTTGCGCAATGCCCTCCGTTTAGAGCCTACAAACCACCGAGCCTGGTTGAGTCTTGGGCTTGTCCTGAAAGCTGAAGGATCGCTGCAGGAGGCTGCGGACTGCTTCCAGGCAGCATATGAGCTCAGAGAACTGTCACCAATTCAGGACTTCTCTGAGCAACTCCCGATCATGCTGCATTAGGAGCCTATAGCAAAGGATGTTCACAGTTTTTATGTGAATTTTTTTTTTTCCCCATAGTTGTCTCAGTTATTAATTTATCACTTGCAAAGGTAGGAAGCATATAATTTTGTGAATGTAAATTAATCCACTTTTGTTCGTGAACAAATTTTCCCGCCCTGAAACAGCAAAATTACATGGTTCTCCAACAGCATGAGGCTGAACTTTCGCTCTTTATATAGCCTTGCCGACAGTATGCAAGGAAGTACAGTTTATTGAACCTCATTTTAAATTTGTTTAAACTAACAGCAGAACTTTTTTTTGTTTAAACTAAAAAACAGCAGATCAAACAAATGTGATGACCACCACCAAAATGGCCTAGAATACCGGACGAGTCTTTTTTCTTATCTTTAACCAAACCTCTTTATTGTCCTGCCGTTTGGTTTAGATACCAGCAGGTGAAATGTCCATTTGTCTTGTGCCTCTTCTATCCCACAGTCATTGAATTTCTTTACATAAATTTCTTTATATAAATATTCAACTGTGCCATTGAGTCTAACCAGGAATCAGCTAATGTGATGAACCAGCCATCATGGTCCAGAACAGCGGACGAACCTTTAAATTATCTTTACGTTTTAGATAGTTCAGTTTAGAAATATAAAAATTATATGTGCCTCTTTGTCCTTAAAAAATATTTCTTTATAAAATATAAATATATATGCACAAACCGATTACACATTGAAATATTTTAATATAATAATCACCATTAACCTCCAAAATTCTCCTTGTTGACGTTCAGGTTCTATTTATTTCTCAACATGTGGATCTAGTATAAATATATGCTGGTCAAACCGAATACACATTACATATATTAAAGCTTAAAAGTTATTTGATTTTTTTCATTAACCTGCAAAATTATACTCCTTGACATGCAAGGTTCTATTTATTTCTCAACATGTGGATCTACATTGTAGATTTGTGACCCGTTGATGTTTAACCGCAGCACCAACCATCGCCAGCCACTCATTTTGGGTGCTGAAAAGGATGGACATATAGTTGTTTTTTTTCATTAGCCTGCATGCTATTATACTCACCTTGGCTCATGCTAAAATCCTATTGCCACCCTTCTGTCAATATATAGCAGGTCATAGAATTTAGAAGCCTTTGTGTGTGCTTAATTAGGTAAAAAGATTTTTCTACAGACTCATGTTCCTAGATTTGAGGGTGCTGAACCAAAAATCACATGCCATATTGTAGGGCAGAAAACACGATGGATCACATGCCATACCGACACCGCATTTACCCGTTCTAGAAGGGCAGGCCCCTAATATTCTGATAAAAAGCTGCCCGATATGCAATACTAGCTAACAACAAATAAGCGGGGCAGAACATATATACGAGAAACTGGATTATCAATAACCGAACAAAATTGCACAAAACTAGTACAGCAGTACTCCAACACAAACATCACCACAAATAACCTTAAACACTTGTTATGAATAATCTTAAACCCTTGTTCAGAGAAAATTTTTGGGCCAGAAAAAACAGGTAGCCATGACAATTCTATGAAGTTCATGTCATAAGCGACCTCCTGTCCAGACTCGTCTAGATAAGTAGCACATAAACTACTCGGCAGCAGCAACCTCCTGCCCAGCATCATCTCCCTCCACAGGCCTCTCAAGCTTCACACCAACATCCTCCTTGTAATCACCATGAACCTGAGAAGCAACAAGTGTTAAAGATGACCACAGGGAGGTTGACTGGAGAAACTATTACTATGCATGTAGCGATTACCTCCATGAGCTTCCCGAGATCAAACTTGGGAGCCTTGAGTATCTTCACCTTGCGAATGAAGACGTTTTGGAGTGGGAAGATGCTAGAGGTGGACTTCTCAATCTCTTTACCAATAACTTCTGGAATGAACTTTGAAACAAGCTCCTTCAGGTCACATGTAGAAGCTTGGTTGGCCATAATCTCAACCATCTTGCGGCGGATCTGCACAGTACATGGCACATGTATAAAGATAACCGGCAAACATAGTCGAGGACTATTTGATGTACAAGAAATTGCTACAGTTTTTGAATTCTGCAATGTATGCTAAATGAACAGAAATGTATGTTACCTGGCGGATCTGTGATGCCTGAGCGTAGCAGGTTCTTTTGACCTGGTTAGGACGCCTCTTGGTGAAGCCAATGCAGAATAAGCGCAGCATGTAATTGTCAGTTGTCTTGACATCCACATGGGCTTCAATGAGTGTCTGCCACTTCCTGACCAGGGATCTGAGCTTATCTGTGGTAAATGACATGCCCTAATAATTGAGAGAACAAGTTAGTGACTGAAAACAGACGGCGCGTAACAAGCTGTGAGCAATAGAATGCTGATCATCATTACCCAAAAGTTTGTGAGCACATTCCTGCCTTGCACATCTTCAGCACGGAGCCTGATTTTCCTGTAAGCCTGATCTTCATCACCCTGAAGATCAGCTAGGCAAACCTCAAAGACTCTGTGCTTCAGACCCTCAGAAGCAATCTAAAACCACAGAAAGGATAGATGTGTCAGGAAATTAGAGCATCAAGTAGTGTATCTACATTCTGAATAGCATTAATATACAAGACAAATATTGAAACAAATCATATCCATGCCATTAAAAGATTGTGTGAACTTCAGTTGTAAGTTTCTGATTACACGTCAATACATAGATGTGGCATCTAGAAAAAATACAATTAAGGGGGTAATCCTTAATTACTAATTCTATTTTGATTCTCTAAGAGTTTGAGCTGCTGGCATTTAGAAAAAATTACAATGAAGGGGCTAATCCTAAATTACAACTTACCAGTGAAGCAGCAGATTAACCATGACATAATAGTTGCATTGCACAAGAAAATTACAGCTTAGGATAATCAAGGTGAGGTCTTAAATACTGACAAACCATCTACCAAGCAGACCATAACAATCTTAGATACCACTTGTACAAGTTCTTGCTTTCTTGCGGTGAATTCTGATGACCATTCCCCACAACATGAGACAAGCGCATTTAGTATACCACATGACTAATCTATGAAGCCAATCCTACCAAAATATGGTGGGGCTAGTACAAAAGAACATGGAGAATGAAAGAAAAACATACCCTTGTACCCTGTGTCCTGGACACGAGAGTCTTGCCAATGTTGCGCACGCTGAACACCGACGGGGCCTTGATATCATACCAGTCCTTCTTGGAGAATGGGTCGACGCTGTAAGACAACAAAAAAACAGACACACAGCCGCATCAGAAGATGGTAAAGGAACGAAGCAATTGACCGGCTGAAGATCTGAAGAAACATCTTTGTTCAGATCTTTCAATTTTTGGACACTGGAAGAAAGGGAAGAACAGGCAAGCAAACTCACGTCTTCTTCTTCCCACCCTTCTTTCCCTTGGAGATCCGCTTGTTCTTACCGACCGCCATGGTGCCGCCGCCGCCGCCCGGTGCTTGGGGCAGAGAGGAGTGGCTGGCGGCGCTGCGGGGTGGGGTGCGCCTGCGGCTGCTCAAGACCTTACCTGGTGGCTGCGGGCTTCATATATGTATGAGATTGAGAGGGTTTAGGGTTCGATCGTGCGGTAGGCAGGCACCCAAGAGCGGATGGACGCACTCGATGCGCTGTGGCCCATATGCGTGCTTTGAGGCATGTTTGGGCCATCTGCGGCCTGTTTGGCCCATCTGCGGGCGTCTGGAGTGGATCGAAGTCGGCCCTCCATCCCTCTCTCTCTCTCTCTCTCTCTCTCCGTCTCTTCCGAAGTGGCCTCCGCTACAAAGGAATGTATTGGGCCAGAAGCCAGATTACACGAATCCCAGTGAACTTCGTCAACCTTGTGAAAAATGGCTCCAGGTTTACAGATTATTTGCATCAATACTCTATGCAGATCTAGCGCTCCGCCAATGAAGCACACAGATTAGAACTCATGGTGATGCTTTCACATCGATGCTCATAGCACGTCACCAGAAGGCAGTAGCTACTTCTTCTAACATTTGGATCAAATATTTGATGACACTGCCATTAAATCAGAATGTAATATTTTAAATTTGGCATGTACATCCGTTCTAAATTTCCTTCTTTTTCTCTCCATGGTAAAGTAAGTAGGTCTGGATTTGAGCTTGTTTTGGCTTTATTTCAGCTTATTCTCAAAGTACTACTCAATCAGCCGGCTTATCCAGCCACAGAGCAGCATTGTAATGCTTTCTCAGTTCGAACATCTTTTTTCTAGCTTTATATGCTGCTAAGATAGATGAGTATCTGAATGATGGGAGGAAACAAAATAAGCTACCCCAATAGATGGTGGTGAGTTCTTAAAACTTCGATTGTGTGGTGCATCAAGTGGCGGAGTGTTGGGGGCGTGGCGGATCAAGTCGCTTAGGGCGGCTGAAGACTTGAATGCAAAGCTCAGCAACTCTAAGGCCACCTCTGCCCGCGCCTTTGGACACCAAGGCCACCTCGGACTCCAAGGTCTGAGGTCCAAGAGCGAGGGTCTAGGCAAGGTAAAAGAGAGGAGGTCTAGGCAAGGTCCGAGGTCCATGAGCGGAGGTCGGCCGAGGTCCAAGAGCGCAGAGGTCGAGCGATGCTAAGCGCAAATTCACCTCTCGGCGCTGTGGGGCGGGAGCTAAGGCCGAAGGACCGCCTCACACCGGACCTTGCCCTTAGGGGGAACTGTTGGGCATGTGCACCGCGTATGGTGATCCTGCGCTAACAATTGATAACACTTTGTCAATTCTTTCTATTTGCTTCCAAGTGTAGGAGATTCGGAGGCGGCTCACCTTCACGTAATCGCTGAGGCTTGAGGCGGCGGGAAGGCCCGAAAGCACGAGCCCGGGCGCGGGACCCCGGCGCGCTCCTCCGCGGGGGCGCCTTCACCGCGCAAGGTGCCAAGCCTTCATCGGGCCCACGCGTGCGCGAGGTCGCGGTGCGCCAAGGCACGCGCCAAAGCTGGCTCGCGCAAGCCCACGACGCGCGCAAGGCGAGGCGCTTGGACTTCGCGACGAGGCTCCGGCTCCACGACGATTGTCGGCCACCGCGGGGACTCGTTTGGGGCCTTCGCGGCGAAGGGGGCCTCGGTCTGGGAACCTTTGCTTGGGGCCTCAGCGGGAACCTTCGCCGAGGCCTTCGCACAAGAATGCGCAAAGAGGGCCACCGCTGGGATCCTTCGCGCCGGCGCGCGGCCGCCGGCGTGGGAACCTCCGCGGGGAACCTTCGCCGCTCGCCGACAAGAATGCGCAAAGGGCCTCCGCCGGGAACCTTCGCTTGGGGCCTTCGCGCAAAAAAATGCACAAGGAGACCTCCGCACGGTAACACGCGGCGCCTTGGCACCAAAGCATGCGAGGCGGGGGTTCGAGGTGAGATCACCTTCGCTACCGAGCTTCGCGACCGAGAGCTTTGTGTGCAGGACCTTCGCAGAAGAACCGGCAGGGCCTTCGCGCAAGAATGCGCAAGGCCCAAACCGCAAGATACACGAAAGGCCGAGATGAATACTAAAGACCGGCGCCAGCCGGGACGCGAGGCTTTGGCGCAAGGCCCCTTGGCACGGGCGACCGGGCGCAAGGCCCCCGCACAGCTTTGGGGTCGGACCGAGGCGATTTCCTTCTCTCACGGATGGTTGGACAAATGACCGAGATGCCCTCGGGTTTCTACAATCCATAGAGAATATTCAAGGAATATTCGTAGGGCATTCTTGTATTTAGACCGAGAGGGCATCCGTGCGCCTATAAAGCGAGGGACACCCCGGTGTAAGGGCGGTTGGTGAAAAAGTAATGAGACCCCTAATTCTCGTCATCCCCTGTTTTGCCTACGTCATCATCCGCCCCGAAGCCTCGTTCGGGTGGGAAAAGCTGTGAGTCTTGAATCGGCGCTTAAGGCCGCCAAGCCAAGCGCAAGGTTGCGTACCTCGCGCCAAGGCCTCAACTTCGCAAGGGTCCTTTTCGTGTTCGGAACCGTAGTTCCAACACGGAGCCTAGGGCTAGCAGGACCATGCCCCCACGGTGATTCACTCTTAGGATAACTCACATGAGATAGGATTCCTTTGTTTAGATGTAGATATAGTCTGTGTTTTTTCTATATCCTATGTGGCCAAAACATTACTTGTAGTGAGGTAGTGGCAAATTCTGTTGTCATTCTCCTTAAATATGGTTATCTTTCTACAATTCAAATTAAGCGGCCAATGAGATTCGCTTAGCTTATGGCGTTGTTACCTGTAATGAGGTAGAGGCAAATCTTGTTGTCATACTCCTTAAGTAGGGTTACCTTTCTACAATGCAAATTATGCGGCCAACGAGCTATGCTTGGCTTATAGTGTTTTTTTATGGAACAGGAGGGCCTTGCGCCCTACTAGGATTGTATTAATAACTTAGAGCTTACAAAGGTTCAAAACTTATTAAAGCATAAAAGGAAACAAAGAAAATCAACAAAATCACATGAAGGTTTCTAGCCGTAAGCAGTGACGAAGCCAGAAATAGTTTTAGGGTGGGCTGAACACTATCTAATTAAAAAGCCCTTATAATAATATATGTAATTATACAAAAAAATTAAGTGGGGGCTTAGGGGGCTCCATATAGTTTGGAGCAGTAGGGGGCTGGAGCCTGTGTAGCCCCCCTTCTATAAGTCAACATTTGGATGAAATCTTTCTTTTGCAAGAAGAATGACCAGAGCAAACTCTTTTTAAAGATTTGACGGCAATGATTCACCGAATGGGGTATGAGCCTGAAGATGACATCATTTTGACTCATCAAAATTGACCAGCACATGGTTATAATAATCTCCATAAAGAAGGGGAGGCCCAGCTGTGACTTGAAGCTTTCAAAAAATCAACATGATATCCATCGAAGCATGAACTTGGAGCTGAATACTATCCCAATATGCCAAAGCCAAGGGACAATGAAAGAGCAGGTGTTCATCAACTTAGCTTATAGTGTTGTTACCTGTAACGAGCTAGAGGCAAATCCTTTTGTCATACTCCTTAATTATGGATGTCTTTCTACAGTGCAAATTAAGCGGCCAACGAGCTCTACCTAGCTTATGGTGTTGTTGATGGTGTTATATTAAGGCTTTTATCCAACTTCATGTTATCTTGCCTAGTCCAGTGATGAGCACTCAAAGCAATTAAAAGATAAGCACATCTTCTCTGATCACGTGCAGGGGCGGATACAGGCCCCCTTTTGCGTGCTGCCGGGCTGCAGCCCACCCGGGAGGCCAATTTCCCCATGTATCCAGGGTTCAAATCCTCGTGCGACACTTATCCCGGATTTATTTCGGGATTTTCGGCGCTTATGCATTAAGTGGTGGCGGCGTCCCGTCGATAGCGAGGCGCCCGGTGGTGACTTTCGAACTTCAAGATTTGCCGGCTCGGTCATTCGAAGGTGCTCATAGGGGTAGGGTTTGCGTGCGTGTGACTTTAATTCACCATTAAAAAACTAGATTATTAATTCTCCTTTATTTAGCCCCCCTCGAGAGGCCATCCTGGCTCCGCCCCTGATCACGAGCCCAAGTTCTAGCGAACAACTGCTTGGTGAACTGCCCCAACGCCTCAGTCCATTAGCACAGGTAAGCTCTATTTATGAAATGATCCTTCTGCATCTTTCAGGAGGAGCATCGGAGATATATACGAGTGCTCATCTTCTTATTTTTTGTAGAAGTAAAACTAAGATCGAGAGGGACACTTGTAAAAAGGCCAGTCTCAATAGGGGTTTAAATGAGTGTTTCATGCACATTAAATGCAAGGCCACATCAGCAAAATTTCACTTTTTTGCATGAAACTTCTAGAGAGAAGGAAAGAGTTTCACCATGGTGAAACCTTTGGGCATTGTTTCACATGCGTTGGAAACTATGTGAAATCTCCATTGTGACACAAATAGAGTTTCACCATGTAACTATGCAATTAAACCACCAATGAGAGAGAGGTTGTGGGACCCTTGAGCCTATGAAATTGTGCAATGAAACTGTACATTGAGAGAGACGTCTATTTCATGCCAAAGTTTCACATCTTGGAACCCGGAAGGTGAAACTCTCCATTAAGAGTTGCGGTTGCACGCATATACTGATGGTGGCATGCGACAGAAGGCTGGAAGTTCGAGTTTGTGCCGAAGCAACATCAACTCTCCGAACAATTGAGGTCTGCATATATATGCTTGAGCAAGCATCATTATGTCATTAACTAACCTTCAACGGTAGAATGGAACACACCTTCAAACGAGACTATATATCGACAATAGAATAATTATATTGAATCAGTTTTAAAAAAGAACAGTTTTATTGAATTTCACCACCCTAGATTAAAATTATAGCAGACGTCACTGGACAGATCGCAGATGGAGTAAAATGGAACACACCTTACTCAACTGAACCATCACACACGGGCATCACTGCCGCAGTGTACGTTTTATGCACGGATCACTATCACTATGTACACGAAAACCTACAGCTATTACAACGCTTCTGTTCATGGCTAGCAGTTTTCAGGTGACTATGCTAGCAGCTCGATCGGTGCAATCAACCGTGCATCGGCAGCTTTACGTGCAACTCCAGCTAGCTTCCCGGTGCACAGCTAGCTATCTGCTCAAGGCGATGGTTGATCTCCTCAGCTCGCTGATGAGGTCCATCGATCAGAAGCATGCGTCCATGAGGCAGCAGCAACAGATTGCGGCAAAACCTGCACAGCTGCCACCAGGAAAAAAAAAAAGAGTGATGACAGGACACACTAGATCATGCATCACAAACCTCGCTGATGTGATGGGCACGTACGTACCATCCTTCCGCGAACGACGCGCCGGTCTTCCGGGGAGGCGGAGGCGGCGGCGGCGGTTGCGCGTACGGTGGCGGGTACATCGCCGGTGGCGGCTGCCCGTACGGCGACGCGTACACCGGCTGCCCGTACGGCTGCTGCTGGTACATCGGCGGCGGCGGCTGCCCGTACGGCGACGCGTACATGGGCTGCTGTGGCGGAGGCGGCCCGTATTGCTGCTGCTGCTGCTGGTGATGGCAGTGGTGGTGGTGCTCTTCCATCATCCCGCGATCCACGTACGGGTCCACCGGGTACCCTGCCACGTCGGTCAAATTGAAAGACACGTCAGCATACATCTCCAGAGGAACACGATCGACGATGCGCAACGACGCAAGTGTCGGTCGGTCGGTCGGTCAACCAGCTGGGAATTAGGATATTCTGGAAAATAAAATGCTGTTGGTTCTGCGAAACGAGATTACGCTCGTGGAGACAGAAAAATATTCATTCGATCGGAGGAGGAGCATGGCGATCACGACTGATGGTGGAAATGGAAAATGTAACAAGGATGTGAAATGTTAAGTCGGAGTCGTCGGCGACGGTGATGGAGTCACCTGGGGGCGGCGGCTGGGGCGGTGGCGGCGAAGGGGAGGGGCACGTCGACGGGGGCGCGCCGCCATGGCCCTGGGCCTGGGGATTGTAGTAGCTCATCTTGCCAACAACGACAGGATCGGAATTGGAATCGCGCACGGTGGCAATGGACACCAATGGTGCTGGTGTTCTTCGCGTACAATAATCTCGTTGGATTTGGAGAAGAACAGAGAGGGAAACGCGACGACAAGGGATCAAGAGAGGAAAGAGGATTCGATTATGCTAATTTGGGCGAGGGCGATCGTTTTCGTCGACGCAAGGTATAGCTATTCCTGGCAGGCAGGCAGGCAGGCAATTCGGGGTGTTTAGTTGCTTCTACAAGTAACCCAAAAAGTCTTCTACAGTTACCGTCACATCAAATCTCTTAACGCATGCATGGAGTATTAAATGTAGGCAAATAAAAAAACTAATTAAGTAGTTTGGTTGAAAAGTACGAGGCCGAATCTTTTTTGGCTACTCCATAATAGGATACTCCCTCCGTCTCAAATTAATTGCACATCTAGTTTTTGGATAAGTCAAACCCTTACAACTTTGACCACATATATAGAAAAACAAATAATCATATTTACTTATGTGTAACGATTATCATTAGATTGATATTAGAACATACTTTCATAATAAATTTATTTGGGGATCTAAGTGTCTATATTATTTCATATATACTTGGTCAAAATTAAAAGAGGTTGACTTCTTAAAAGCGAGATGTGTAATTATTTTTGAGATCGGAGAAATAATAATTACCAAATACAAACGAAAAGTCTTTACGGTTCCCGAACCCATTCTGAGCTGAGGGCTGACACTACAGCACAATGGCCAGAAGACGGAGACAACGACCGGACCAGACGGGATTGGACTGTTGCCGTGATCCGTCATGTTGCCGCACGAATCTTTGTGTGTTTGCAGCTGCAGCGCAGCGCTAGCCAGGAATTTCGCCGGGCGGCAAGGTGCTGCCTGCCCTGCCCGGCTACGAACTGAGGATGCCGCAGCGGCAGGCACTTATCATGTCAAAAGATGCCACGAGCTGCACTGCATTGCACAGCAGTCATCAGGGGGAATCGCATCAGCGGCCGCTTGGGTGGGTCTGTTCAGGTCACCGCTGCAAGTAAAGGACACCAACACGTCTCCCACACGCATGCGCTGCGCGTCTGCTGCTCCCTAGCCTCCCTGCGAGATTGACGAAACGAAACACTGCGGCGGATGCCATGGTACCACCACCGTCTGGGCATCCGGCATCTCGGCATCTCGGCGCGGCCGTGGGCATCGTTGCTTGCGTATGCTGTGCGCCTGTGCCCTATGCAGTGCAGGCGTTGAGTTGAGGGGAGTGCTCGCTGCCCGGGGCCCGGGCTCGCTCGAGCTGCAATTGCATCAGTGCACATGCTCCGTCGTCAGTTCGTTCTCCGGGGAAATCATGAGGTCTACTGGCTCCGTGCTGCACCTGCCCGTGCATTCAGAGTTGACGATACTCCCTCCATTCCACAATGATTGCGATTTTTTGACTCATATAAACTGCTTTTTCGCTCATCTTATTTAAATTTTTATGTAAATTATAAAACAAACAAAACGTCATTATAATATCTTTAGTGATGTAATAAGTCATAACAAAGGTGGTAATATTTATTTAAAAAATTAAATAAGACGAGAGGTCAAACACGCTTTTATATGAGTCAATGAATTGCAAAGATTATGGAACGGAGGGAGTACTACTCACACAGTCAGATCGCTTTCTGCAATGCAGCGACAGATTGTTTAGGGTTCAGATCACTGATTTGACTATGCACGCTATTCTTTCCATGGTAAACGATCGAAATAAAATATGAATTCGTGTGATTTTATTTTGGAGAAGTCATAAAAATATATGACAAAAACATTCATTTTACTTTTTAATATGAGTTATTAAGTTATATGTTCTATAAAACAATTTTATTATGATGTTGGGGGTGCCATGCCCCCTTGGCTACGCCATCGCGACCGGTGATTGGGCGGGTCACTTTGCCGCTCGCCTGCTCCGTCGGCGTCTCACGTCCTCGTTCGGCTATAAAAGCGGCCTCCCCCCCGCCCCTGATCCGCACTTCGCCGCTCTCCACTCTCCAGCACCACTATCTCCATAGTAGCGTAAGTGGGGCCATGGCGTCGGACGGCGGAAGAGGGGGCCACGGCGGCCGAGGCGGCGACGATGGCCATGGAGGCGGCGGCCTATTCGGGCGAGAGGGGTGGCCGCGGTGGCCCGGTGGGAGAGGTGGCGATGCCACCGAGGTGGGTCGAGGGCGGCAAGGGCGGTCGCGGGCGGGCGCCGAGGCAACGGAGGTTTGAACACCTCGGCGGCGCCGGGCGGTGGCGGGCGGCGATGGCTTCCCCGACAAGCCGGGGGCGCCGGGGGCCGCTGGCGCGAGCAGGCAGGACCCACGGGCCACCCTCCCCGCTCGTGGCGTGGCCGTGGCGCGGCGGCGCCATCGCAAATTGATGTCTTCATCGTGTCGCTTCCGCGGCCGCGACGGCCCCTCTAGTTTGAGAGATTGTGTGTGTCGTTGAATTGTGTCGTTGTTCTCGTGTGAGTTTGAGAGATTGTCGTACAATTCTGTTTAGTGTGTTTGTTTAGTTTGTTTCGCGTCGGAGAATGTGTGTGTCGCATCGTGTGAGTTTGAGAGATTCCGTAATCGTTGAATTCTCGTTTTAGTGTGTTTGTTTAGTTTCGCTTACGTCGTCGGAGAAAGTGTGTGTCGCATCATGTTTCGTTAATAAATTAATCAATCTCTTGGGGTGTGCGTTTTTGTGTTCGTGTGTTTCCCGCATTCGGTCTCGATTCTAGTGATTCTCAAGCCATCCCGAAATCGAGGGCGTCGTCGTGGCGTAGCCAAGGGGGGCGGGGCCATGCCCCCCCCCCAAACATCACAATAAATTGTTTTATAGAACATATAACTTAATAACTTATATTAAAAATGTAAAATGAATGCTTTTGTCATATATTTTTATGACTTCTCCAAAACAAAATCACACGAATTCATATTTTATCTCGGTCGTTTATCATGGAAAGAACAAATGTGCATAGTCAAATCGGTGTAAAATTCCAAGCAAATGATATACAATCGGTTCTTATATGGTTGACCGCCGCCCTTATGCATAATTTCTCGCTCCGCGGATCGGGCGTCGTTGAATTATCGGGTTAGAACTAAAATCAATGATGTTTCTCTTTCGGACGTTTAACGGCTCTCACCGCCGCTTCCCGTGTTCACCGCGGCAGACCCTTTCCTCCTCGTCCCCCATGCCCACGACCTCCATGCCGCCGGTGTCATTTGCGCGAGCTTCCCAATCGCCCATGGCGTCATCGGTGCGCCTATCCGGGCGCGGTGGTAATTGGTGGCTGCGAGACCACCGCGGTGGGCGGGCTCCTCCCCGACGCCGCACCTTGCGGTGCCAAGGAGGCGGGAGGGCCGGGGCTTGTGGTGAGGGCCGCCACCACGTCGTGTCACCCAAGGCAAATTTTAGCAAAAAACACCGTTTCTAACTCCTATAGCACACCAGAAGACGCGTTTCGCTTTGTTTGTGGTAAACATTGTCCGGTCATGAACTAACTAGGCTCAAAAGATTCGCCTCGTCATGTACAACAGAACCGTGTAATTAGTTAATTTTTTACCTACATTTACTTGCTCAAACATATGTCTTTTGATGTATTTAATGTGATGTGATGGAGAGAGAGTCTAAAAAATTTGCAATTTTGTGGTAAAAAATCTGCCATCTAAAAGCACCCAAAATTTTGGATGGATGTGACACATTTAGTGGTAAATATTATACTTCCATGACGTAACTAGTCTTAAAAAGAATCGCCTCGTAATATACATCTAAACTGTGTAATTAGTTTTTTTTTTACCTACATTTCGTACTCGATACATATGCCGACATTTTATTGTGACGGGGAATATTCTTTTTACATAGTGGAATTTGGGGAGGAATTTTGAGCTCTAAACACACCCCCGGACGGCCCAACCTACTTGGGTCGACGGAAATGGAATCCAGGTTTCAAAAAAGAAGGCAAAAAATACAGGCTCTAGTTCCATCGATTGGGCACGCTAAGAGCCCGTTTTGGAACACATGATTACAAATAGAGGAAAAAAATACCTTTGGATTGAAAACTGAAAAATTATAGGAATCCAAAAAACGCACGAACGAATACCTTCGAGGAATAGGCTTGATCATCATGTGTCTCCATAAGCACCAATTATATAGATTGATGCATCGGTGTCAGCACGGCAAGTCATGACTGCGGACTGGGGGCTGTAACGAGCGAGGGATCAGCAATAACCGCAGTGATTTCCCTACGATTTCTAGAGCGCAAGAACTCTTTCCTCTGGAACGGGTCTGAGTCTTCGCTCCACAACAAACAGCAAGGTTTGGAAACTTCCCTACCGAATCTAATCTATTGAAATTCCTTTGGAATCCCTCCTCCTCCAATCCAAACATGTGCATGTGCTTCGTTCGTTTACTACGAAAGGGTCTGGACATGTGGTGTTGGAAAACTACGTCAAATAAATCGAATCCTCCGGCTGCTGTCCATGACGATGATTCAGCTCGCAAAAAATAGACTAAAGATTTTAGTATGCGATACCGTATACTAATATCACTACTCGTCTTACAAACACACCATCAAATCAAATCCATAAATACTGATACTAGTCTACTGCTGCTAGCCAACTACTACTGCACATCTGGAGGGCGGGGCGCAAACTTATTTTACAATAATACGCTGTCAGCCTCGCAAGTCGCAATTGACTTTGCACGGAGCTCGGCTGCTCACCGACCGCGACCAGGACCGGGACAGGGACGGGACCCAACGCTCGAGCTAGCTGTGCTGGCGTGGCGTCGGTCACCCTTCGGCGATGCTCTGCAGCGCGGGCCTCCATTGCCGGGCGGCTCGGCGGCCGAGCAACGCCCGTGCGGCGGCAGGAGCGCCTCCAGCTCCGCGTCGAGGTCGGCCTCCGTGTCGGCGTCCCCGTGCTTGTCGCTAGATGGGCCTGCATCCGGCTCCGGCTCCAGCTCCTCCTCCGTCTGCCGCATGACCTGGATTGATGGGAACCGGAGTGAATGCGCTGCATAACTACACCGGGGCGGCGCCAGGACGTGATCGAGCGCGGCCGGCACGCGGGATCAGTGGTTGCAAACGGAATAGGGGCCCGGCGTACCTTGGCGAGTGACCGGTCGGATGATTCCTTGCGCTCTCCGCCGGCGCTGGCCCTGGCGCGACGGCGGCGATGCTTGACTTGGACTTGGGCTTCACGTCCTCGCCGTCGTCCTTGGCCCTGACCGTGACCCGGCTCAGCTTCACCTGCCGCTTCGACGCGAACTCCCTCAGCACCTCTGCTCAATCAAAGTTCATTCATGTTCATTAGTTGGACCGGCCGGCAGCGGCAGGCAACAAAAGCGACACGCCAAAAAGGAAGGCAAAAGGAACAGAACTGTTTCGAAACGATGATGAAATGAACCAACGGACGCGCTCTGGTCCAAATATATACGGACGCGCGCCATGAAAGTTGAGAAAGGAGCTCGGTAACCTACGGTTTGGTCCCCTAGGCAGCTCGTCGTGATAGTCAACAATGGCATTCAAACGGAACAAGACACAAAATCTCATCTTTATCCGTGCAAGAAAGAAGACGCAAGGACCTGATGACGCGCGGCCTAACACGACAAGAACGTACTACGAGCTCGTTCGGCGCCAGTACACTGCACGACGACGCACGTCGCACGCACAGGCACAGGCACAGTAGTGTACCTTCGAAGCTGACGAGGCGGTAGACGCGGCCGAGCAGGAGCGTGTCGTCCGGGCGGAGCAGCTTGAGGTGCTTGACGGGCGCGGCGGCTGAGGAGGTGGCTCCCGTGGCCGGCTGCGGAGTGGTGGTGATGACGGCCGCGACGTAGTGGCCCGGGTTGGCCGCCATGACGGCCGCGGCCGAGAGCGCCCAGTAGGCGCGCTCCGTGCGGCCGCCGCCCGGGTGCTGGATCAGCACCGTCGCCACCTCCGCCGCCTGGCACTGGCAGTTGCCCATCGGCCTGCCGCGGCGAGCACGCGCGTTCCTCGTGTTCTTTTTCTGCGCCGGGGGATCAGGAGGAGGGGACTGAGCTGAGGAGAGCCGGGGAATGAAGCGAGGTGGGCGAGTGAACCGCGGACGCTAGCGGCGCCGAACGTTTTATAGGGTGGTTGGCGCGCACCGTGGTAGCCGACGGTGCACGGTAGCTGTCCGTCCGGCCTGCGTGGTCTCGTCCGATTACACAGCGGGCGCACGTGATACGTGGCGGATACGCAGAGATTTTCTTGCTCTTCTGTGAGTGAACACAGGGATCAATGGAAAAAAAAAACAGGGATCACTGTTTGTGTTAGGCGTGGAAACAGTGAAACAGTCCTGAGGTTAGCTACGCCATGCAATGATGCATGCAACCTATACAGCTCAGTTGATTGGAAACAGCTTGGAAAAATCACCAGACGTGAGAAGGACAGAGACGAACGTCCTGTGACAATTCAAACAGTCACTTCCAGCTCTCCCTATCTTTAATTCTATATATATAAGATCTTGTTTGGAGGGCTTTCTCCCGAGTTTTATACAGTACTAAAAGTAGTACTTCCACTGTCCGGTAAAGTATGCAATTTAAAATCATTGGTGATTCTAGTCAAACAAAATATGCAATTTAGATTTGCAGCTGCATAGGATAGCCAGAGTGCCACATAGTATAAGGATTCAAGTATCCAACCCCACCTTCTCCCCGCAGCACCTTCTCCGTCAATAGTATAAGGATCAAGTTATACAGATAGTTGTCTTCTATTTGTCTAAAAGGTTTTTCATTCTTTGTTTTTCAAAAGCGTCCACATTGGACGTGCTTCATTAAAAGAAATTAGAGTTTGAATACATCCACAATCACTCTTTAGCAAGATGCCATCGAGCAATGTGGCAGACACACGTACACAAGTCGCCGGTTTTAACGGCGCTGATGACAAGTTTTACTTAGGCTTAAACCTATGTGCGATAATAGATGAGCTCTAAGCTACTCAATGGCCGAAAAGCAACGGTGCGAGAACGCGGAACCCCGTCGCACATCACTCATCCGCCTGCTCCATTACCTGCTGCAGCCAGTTGTGAAGGCGAAGTGGAAATGTTGTCGAAGGTACGACGATTCCACTCTTTCCACACCTCCCAAGTGACGAGAAGCACCGGCGAGTCGAACCCTTTGCGATATGGCTCCGGAACCTTTGGTGAAGAGTCTGAGCCACCAGTCTATGAGGTTGTTCCCAATTTGAGGACAGAGCCTCTCAGTAGTCCCGCGAGGCATAGAAGCCGAAACCAAAGCTCCCTCGGTGTACACACAAGAGATGAGAAGGTGATCGTGGGAGTCAACCTCCCCGCGAACGAACGCCGCAATCCGCCCGATGGCTGGAGCCCATGCCTCATTCTCCTTTCCATCGTCCAAAGCCGTCCATGCACCGCTAGCCAAAAGAATAGCTTTACTTTGGGCGGCGCCTTTGGTCCGCCACAACTCCTTGGCTCTTCACAGCTCGGAGGTGCCGACAAAGAAGGCACGGTAGGTGACGAACCGGAGTACTCGCCGCCGCCGTCCACCTCCACACGAACAGTCCCGCGTCCCCGGTTGAAGCCGCACCTCGCGCGAGCTTGTCGAAAAAGTTCTCGCACACCCAGAGCACCGCCGCCGTGTTTGCTCCCGTGATGTCGGACGCCCAAGCTGTTGCCCGGAGAGAATCCGCACCGACCGACGACGCCTCTAAGAGCCCACCACCCTGAAAAGGTTTGGCGCAGTGGTGGAGATGGCGCCGTCCGGTAGCCAAGAATCCGTCCCGGCGAGTTGCGTTGCCGCCCCCGACGATGACCGAGGACCGATGACCAACATAGCCTCCCTCGCCCCGTCATGCGGCAAAGGCAGGAGAGCGCTCGCTGAAGTCGAGCCTAGTTCGTCCCGGTCCACCGCCATCGCAGCCGAAGCGCGACCCCAAGAGCCTCAAGTCCGGAAGGCCAAGCCCCCGCAACCCTTGGGCGAGCACACGATGGGCCAAGCAATCTTTGCACCGCGCCGCCATAGTCTCGGAGCCCGCCCAGATGAAAGCTCGTCTTCTCTTGTCGATATCCATAATCGCCCATGGGGATTGCGAAAGGCGGATGGACACATGCACCGGGATTGTCGACGAGTGAATTGAGCTAGAGTAGCTCTACCCGCCGTGTTCAGCCAGCCCCGCTTTCCAAGTCTCGGCCGAGCAACGGATGGGAGTAAGTGAGCACTTGTCAATGTTTGTGGAGAGGCCGGAGGCACCCGCAAAAAGCGTTGAGGATGCCCCCCTGATGCACAACAAGTCCAGAGTAGAGTCGGGCGGCGAAGATGATGAGATCGTCCGCGTACATGGATGCTCGAAACCTTCTTTGCCGCACCCGGCAGCGGTGTCAACTGTCCTTGGCGATTGGCCTCCCTGATCATGGCGTTAAGAACCTCCATCACAATTTTTTCATTATTTTGTGCTACCATGTCTTATATTTTTATCTACGCGCATGTCCAACTTGTTACTTGCCAAGCTCTCCTCTTCATATTAGCAAAAAAAAAAAAAAATGTTGACCATAGCTTGGCTATAAGACCATTATTATACTTGCTCTGAAGTGAAATTTGATGACATTGATCCTCATGTACCAATATATAGTGCGCCTATAAGCGTTTGCGAGAGGAATAAAGCGAGGGTATGCAGGTATTTTCACTTGGCCACTAATCTAGTACCAAAAGCGTGGATTTGCATTCTTTCGTGAAGGATGGAGAACATTAGCTTTGTTTCAGGTTTCGAACATTTTTAGCTCCTCTCTAAAATGTCACAAAGTAGGTGAAATTGGAAAACCGTTTCACTTAGATTTGAAACCGGAACATGCATGAAAAGAGCTTCTATATATGAATAATGACTTGAATTGTAGATGTGGAGGAGTCAGAGCAGCTTCAAGTCCAACTAATAAAGACTATGTTAGATGACTAAAAATTGTAACCGAATGTCACATCGCATCGAATCGTGTAGACGCTTTAGCTTGTTAGTGGTAAATATCATCCTACCATGGAGTAACTAGGCTCAAAAGAATCGCCTCGTAATGTACATCTAAACTGTGTAATTAGTTATTTTTTTTACCTACATTTAATACTCCAAACATATGTCTTTTGATGTATTTAATGTGATGTGATGGAGAGAAAGTGGGAAAAAGGTTAGAAATTTTAGCCATCTAAACAAGGCCTTGCTTATTTCAAATAGAGCAGCTCTTGAATGTTTAAAATTTTGAATTAACTAATTACTTAATGTTTTTTTGTGATAAGGAAAAATTCCATTGATACTAAAGCAAGTTAAATTCTCTTATTATAGAAGTATAAATTAACCAAACTACTCTACCTTCATTAATGGGAGACAATAAACCTTTAACTTTGAAAACAGAAAGAAAAAAACTTCCGCATCCGCTAATCACGCTGACCTCATGGAGACAGAAGCCTTCGTGGCCTTCCTTCCTTTTCCGTGGAGATTTCCGAAACTTGATATGATGCAGTACTAATTGCTACTGATATGAGTGTGCAAAGTCGACTGACAATCTAGTTGTGATTTACACACTACTAGAAACAATGATTGCCCATATCATACAACATATATATTACACGTTAACACGCCACCAAAAGTTGTAAACAATATAATAATACATTACATAGTCTTGTAAACAATAGTATGCATACGTTGTTATCCACTCACATTAATCATTCGCTCACCTGTCACGCTAATCACGTACACACGCTAATCACGTACACACACTAATCATGTACACATGCAAATCACATCACACCACACGTACAATCAAGTGTATGTTAGGTCATATACAAAATTACACGATAGTCGAAATATAACAAGTGTTTGGATCCCAAACTTAGATTACAGTTATTGATACAAATGAACGGTTACACTCATTTGGGTACGATAGCAAAACCTGTTTCACAAAGCACTAAGCAGTGACGTTTGGATCCCAAACTAGATTATAGTTATCGCACAGAATAATCTGAAGCTGTGATTGAAATGTACAGCAGACTGCAGTACAAGATTATGGATTGGATTATCAGTCGCCCTTGTGGGTTAGAGAGCATTAATTCCAGCCCACCCAATGTTGCCAGCAAGCAAGCGACGTGGCATCCTTGTGCACAGGCCACCTGGTGCATCCCTGTGAGTCTGTGGCTGTGAGACGCGCATCAGGCTCCTTGGTCAGTGACCGGTGCAACCGTGGGCGCACCCAACACTACACTACACTATCCGGACTTCCCGAGCAAGCGACCAACCCCGGCGATCCTATCTCCTCCTCCCCGGCGCACGTTTCCCAGCGGTGGTTGCCTGATTGCTTTCGTCATGGTCTCGACGACGCGGATCAGCCGGGTTCGTACCAGGGACGCCACAGGTCGTCAGCTGAAGCCGGCCGGCTGCCGGCAGAGTAGTTAGCTCATAGCACATTCTGGGGAGTCTCTACTACTAGCTAAACGTACGTGTTCGCCGGCCGGCGTCCGTACGTCTCGGTCACAGCCACAGAAACCCGTGGTTGAGATGGCCGTGTCACCGGGGATGCCGCGCTTGTCCCGTTGCAGGCCAAGATTAGGGCCCAAGCAACCTACCCATGGTCTCACTCTCACCATTGCTTGTGTAACCCTGCGACTGACCGTTGCTGCAAAACGCCATGGCTGCCTGAGGTCACGACAGGCGAAAAGGAGCTTCTTTCTTCTACCGGAAGTGTACAATGACGCCTTCCTGCGCAGGGGACAGCAGTTTTTTTCCTTTAAAAGAGATTGCGAGCTTAAGCAACAACCAAACCGTGTGTGTGTGTGTTGTTGCAACTGCAACGTGTTCTGGTCCCGGTCCGCAACCGCAGAATCCTGAGGCGGACGTATGCGCTTGTTGTCTTCCCCAGGCAGCCGGGTCTCGTTATGCCCAAGCTAAGCTAGAGCCGCCGGTTTTTTCTGCTCCGGCGACGTGTGGCGAGCCTGTCGCTTTGCTGCTTGCTTCACTCACTTGCTTCAGCTGGGGCGTGCATGAGGTGGCAACAGGAGAGGAGAGGATAAACACAGTGCAACCAAGAAGACCACTGCCAACTACTGGGGTGGAAAGCAAAGCGTGGATCAACCAAGAAACGCACTGGCCAATGATTGAACAAAGAGTGCAGTGCTGTACTTTTTGTGCCGAAAGGTGAAAGCTTTGGTGCTTCAATGGTGTCAAACTACAGGCTACTAGAATTTTAGAGAGGGATAGAAAAGCTGTTTGAGCTCAAAACAAGAAAAAGTATTCGTGTGGGCTTCTGGGCGTGCTCTCCTAAGGAACGAACAGAATCTGGAGGCCTACATTGCGGTGACATTCAGGTCGGTTATGGGCCAGGCCGGTCATGTACAGATGCACTCTTTTGTAACTCGTCGACGCGTGTGCGGCTGTGGTCTCGGTCGGTTTTGTTTCCGAAACTGAGCATAAAAGGCCCATTTGCTAAGAGAAAGAATCTCCATGGGAACTTTCTTAAACTCACAAAATATAGAATAAATAATAATAATAATTTTAAGCGATTTCCTATTAATTTATCCTACCACATTATTAATCCTTGACTGCACTAATATTTGCTGGGCCTTTGCAATTTACTACTCGATTTATATATGGTTAAAGCAAGCTCAATTAATATTGAAAAAATAGCTAAATTATTAATTTTTATTATAAACACGGCTGAATATAATAATTTATTATTATTGGCATAACCCTCATGTAACAGAATTTATGTCATGTTATAATGTACAGCCGTGTTTGCTAATCTTTTCTAACTGGGTCGTCCATGTTTTATATTCGGTGCAGGTTTGCGAAAGCCCGTGGGCTAGGATGGAGTAGAAAGGTCGTGGGCACTGGTGGGCCGAGCGAGGGTGATTGATATAGAGACATGGCTGGTACATGTCCTTTTGACCCACATATGCAGATGTTCCTTTTTTTGTTATAAAAAAAATGCAGATTGCACACAAAGCTGAAAAATATTCTAGACATTTGCGTGCAGTGCAGCTAACTGTATCGATGAAGTTTCTTCTTTCAAAAATACTATACTAAGAGCAACTCCAGCCCACCCCCTAATCGAGCCCCCTACCCTAAATTCTAGGACTTAGGCAAAAAATCAACTCCACCCGGCTCCCAAATAGACCTTAAATTTTAAAAAACCCCAAATTTTAGTTTGAACCCCCCCGATCTGGATCCCCTATTCTCGTGGGTCCCACTTTTTTCTTCTGTTCGCACGCAATTTTTTTCCCTTTGCAGCTCGCAAGTGCCGCACGCCGCCGCCGCCGGCGTCTTCTTCCCCGTCGGCGCGCTGGCCGGCGCCTCTCTACCTCGCCGCCGTCGTCTCCCCACGCTGACCTGCCGCCATCGCCTCCCCGCGCCGCGCCCTCGCCATCCCATCAGTCGCCGCCTTGGATGACGGCTGTCGCCGTCCGCCACCGCCGCGGTCAGGTCCGGGGACGTGGCTGCGGCCGGGCTCAACGTTAACGCGCGCGCGCTCGGCTTTCCTCTCCTCGCCGCACGCAGGCACGCGTCCTGGACATGGAGCCGGCTACACCGCAACAACCACAGATGCAAAATTAAAATTGTGGCAAGAAACAAGCAAGATCCATCAATCCTCGGAACAATGGATGGGCTTCGATTCTCTGTGCTCGCGACCATCATCGTCATCACGAGCGCGGTCTGCATGGCAGCGGCAGCTTGTTGCACAGCAACGCGGCCTTCACGGCGGCGGCCTACAACTGGCGATGATGCTTGTGCTACGGCGAGCATTGCAGTGGTGCCTTGCAAGACGACGGCGGCGCAGCGAGCGCGGCAACACAGGCGAGCGCCTGGACGTGCCGTTCCAGTTCAACCCCGTCGTGTCCCGGCTCGAGGCGCTGGACGGGGAGTCGCTCCGCGTCAAGACCGGCGAGGCGCTCGCCGTCACCTCCAGCCTGCAGCTGCATTGCCTCCTCGCCTCCGACGACGACAGCAAGGACACCAAGGACGGCGGCGGCAAAGGCGGGGACACGAACAAGCGGCAGCGGAGCCCGGAGTCCAGGGTATCCCCGTCGACGTCTCGCGCCGACGCGTTCCTGGGCGCGCCGTGGGGCCTATCTCCCAAGGTCGGTGGAGCGCGCGCGTGGAGCGCTGGCTCCTCGGTGAGGAGGTGAAGAACATCGTCGCCTGCGACGGCGCGGACCGGCGTGAGTGGCGCGAGCGCCTGGACCGATGGGCGGCACGGATGGAGGGCGCCGGCTTCGCCCACGTCCCGCTCAGCTACTAGCCGCGGCGGGCGGCACAGGGCCTCGGCTGCGACGAGTTCAAGGTGCACGAGGAGAAGGGCGCCTTCTTCCTGTGCTGGCAGAGCCGTCACGGACAGGCGTAGCGGCGGCGGGTCGCGCGGACCAGGCGGCGGGATCACCCACACGTCGCACACCACCGGTGGCTGGGCCTCGACGATGTCCAGCGCGCACACCTGGCAATACCACGGGTCGTCGGGCTCGAAGTATATGACACCGGCAATGCCCATGACCACACCGAGCTCCGGCACGAAGAATCCAACGGTGTGGCGATCTTGTCCACAGCGGAGCGGTGCTTGCTGCTGGGCTCATGGGCAGGGACGCCCCGGCTGAGGAGGAGCTGCTCGATGACCCCGCGCACCGCGACGTTCGGCACGAGGCCGGCGCTTCGCAGCCTCTCGCCGGAGACGGGGCACGTCCGGCACCCGCTCTTGATCCACTTCTTCATGGACGCCACGGTGCGCGTGGTGGCCGCGGCTACTGCGGCCGGACGACGCTCCCGTGTGGTGGCTGCTGTTGCTGCGAGGTCGGGCATGCCGGCCATGGCGAGCGGATCCGGCGCGGGGTGATGCGCATGCGTTGGATCAGGCCCGCTCGTTGTTTTTTCCTTGACACAGGCGGGTTCCGATTTAGGTCTTGGACTGTTTTTCTACTGGAGTTGCATGTCGTTTCGAGCCTTCTAATTTTTTAAATTTTATGCAAACGAAAAATTTGAGGACTTAATTTGCGGCCCCGCACTGGAGTTCTTCTAAGGAACACAATTTACGCAGTCAGCTTAAGATGTAGTACGTGTTTATTGGGGGCAGTTCGGGTGAGTGCCGATCGGTACGCTTGCACTTTGTAAACTCGCTGCCGCACACACAGTAAACGGCTAGTGGAAACAAACATCGATCACCCACACGGACGAAAGTGCAGAGCTACTACGTACATGCCTACATCTTTTAGCTCTAGCTCTTCCTATTCCAGCAACGGTGTTCGACGAAACTGCTTCTACGGCCGGGTGTACCTACCCCGTTTTCAAATTCTTGTAAAAGTTCCAGTGTCTCAAAATTGACTCTTGGTTCCGGCCCGGGATCTTTGACGTACGTTGCCGACGGCGCGGACCGTGCCCGCCCGGCTCCCCACGTTACGCTGGTGGCGTCACTGGTCGAAGCCGAGCGGCCGATCGATGGAACCCTTCGCGATCGCCGGCCAGCCCAGCCCGCGTTACACGAACACGACGCCACGCAAAACGGCAAACCACTCGTCGCGAGGCGCTCGCCGCTCAAGCTTTGACTTTTTCCCAGCCTCCGAGTCCGGGGCATAGATTAGTCCGCCAGCCAAAAATGTACAGGGTCTTTTTGTTCTTGTGTTTTTGTTTTGCACGCTCAATAAGACATTCTTAACTAAGAGTTTCACATTCTCCACAATGCAAAAGTTTCACCACGGGTTTTAAGTAGATCACTTGTGCTAGCTAGATGAAACACAATCTCTTTCTCAATGCAAATTTCACACGGTTTCCAAGCCACGACGCTAGCGGAGTTGAAACTCAATTTCTTTCTCAATGGGGATTTCACACGGTTTATCGGTTATTGGAAATAACGCTCAAACGTTTCATCATGATGAAACATTTTTCTTCTCTCTTCGAGTTTAATGCAAAAAGTGAGTTTGTGCTGATGTGGTACCATGTTTAATGTACATATGAAATATCCGTGAAACTCTCATTGAGACTGTACACTTTGAGTGAGTACCGGATCCGAAGTTTCCTATATTATGAACAAGTTTTCACCATAATTATAGATTGATTTTTCACTCGCACAACAGAAAGGCACCCCTCCCTAACTTACACTAGCTTCGTGACTTCGTCACGGTGTGTCCTTGACTCCAAACCGCTCGAGCTTGAATATTGACAGTACATATGGGCACACAGTAGTGAAATATTGACAAGCATGCATGCATCGTTGTGCATCAAAGTAAAAACACCGATGAGAGAATAGCTTCGAGCCTGACCGTTAGGCGTGTTTTCTACGGAATCGTGTCACTGACAGGCGGGTCCAACCAGATCCTAACTATATTCTATTAGTGACACGAGTTCCCCTAACTAGAAGAGTATAGTTATATAGTACCATAATGATTTATGCAATTTAACCATTTATATATCCGACATCAATTGATCTGTTTACAGACCCTCTTTGAATTGTTACATGTATGTTCACTTGAGCCAAAAATAAAAAAAAATACAATTCAACACACACACAAAAACAAGTCAACGGAAACTAATAAAGCCGGTCAAATTTCTACAGCTTTGTGCGTCGCCGTCAGGAGTCTCAGGCCTTGAGGCCTCAGCACCCTTCCATGTCCCTCCAGCCGAGGTAGACCAGTCCGGCGAGGTAGTGCGCGTAGGCGCCGGCGATGACGAGCACGTGGAAGAGCTGGTGGCTGTGTCCCGCGAGGTCGAACCGCCCCGGCATCCACCGCTCGGGGACCCTGGTGGCGTACACCACGACGCCGGCCAGGTAGAAGGCGCCCATGGCCATCTCGTAACCCGTGGTGAGCACGGCCTCCGGTCGCGCCCCCGAAGACGAGCATCTTGTGCACGATGGGCACCAGGCCAGACATGCCCATGCACGCGAACAGCCCCGCCCGCGCCCACCGCAGCTCCGGCCTCTCGAAGACTGGGAGCAGCGAGACGGCCACTGCGGCGGCGCCGGAGACGGTGATGAAGCCGAGGTAGAGCGCCTGGTAGAACGGGTCGCATAGGAAGGTGTAGTACACGAGCGGGTAGAAGGAGGTGACGATGAGCCCCGTGATCCCCGCGTAGTCGAGGCGGAGGAACACGTAGCTGGCGTGCTCTGAGTGGCACGCCAGCAGGTGGCATGCACTGCTCATCAGCAGGCAGAACATGGCGCCGCACAGGTACGTGTAGAACGGCCACCGCGCGACACGGCCGGGTGCCGCTGATGACAGAACGGCGGCGGCATCGGTTTCGACGACGGACACGTTGCGGAACGCCTTCATTGCCAAGATCGCTCCGTCGGCGCTGTAGCCCTCAGCACCATTGTGTTGCCGGTGATGTTGGCCAGGCCTGTGAACGACGACGATGTCGCCATGTGAGGGTGAGGCGACTCGTACTCCGTCGGGACCATCGTGGCGGCGCACACGGTGAGCGCGAGGAAGACGAAGAAGCCGATCAAATGCCTGCAGGAGATCCGATCCGATGAATTAATTAATTAATCATCGCCATGGCCAGTACGAGCTGTGGCAACCAACACTGGTGCACACTTACGTCCAGACGTTGATGGTCTCGTTGTGGATGGAGAAGGCGCTAAGGAGCGACTCCTGATAGGCCACTCGCTGCGGTAGTAATCGATGATGAACTCGTTGTGCTTGAGGAACTCCGGCAGCTTGTCGTAGCTGACGAGCTCGCACTTGTGTCCACAGCACCTTCCCTTGGCCTCCTCCTTCGTCAGGAGAGGAGACCGCATGGTGGTGGTCTTGGGTGATCCAATAACACCTCCGCCATCTTCACTCTGGATGGTGGTCGTCTTCTCCAGCGTCACCGTGGAAGCCATTCTCGAGAGCTCACGGTTGGAACGAAGGCGTCCTGTGCCACTTGCTTGTTTGTGGAGGAGGAGGTGTTTTGCATGGTAGCGCTGGCTTCCTGGGTTTATTTAAATAGGCCGCGCAGCCCACGGCTGTTTGTGTATGAGTCCACATCTTCCAAAAGTTAGAATTTTTTCACTCTTTTTCGTTACATCAATTTTTGAACGTATATATGGAACATTAAATGTTGATAAAATAAACAACTAATTGTACAGTTTAATTATAAATCACGAGGAATTTTTGAAGCTTAGTTAATACATAATTAGACAATATTTAACAAATACAAACAAAAGTGTCATAATTAGAAAGATTCTAACTTTTAGGCAACTAAACAAGGTCTGAATATTGGTCGAGTTTTGTGATGGTGAACCGGTCCGATTAGTGGGACGGCATGTGGGAAAACGGGAGAAATTCTACGCGTGGCCACGGTCCAGTTTTTGGCGCGGGTTTTGGTGGACTGCCACAAGTTGGAGCCGCCGGGTGATGTCAATGTCATGGTGGCTAGTACAGTAGTAGCCTAGCACTAGTCCCATGGTGACGTGGACGGTCCTCTGTTTCGGTCGCTGTTCAGTGCTGGATCTTGGTTCGGTTTTCAGTTTCTGCTGTCCATTTTCCGCTCGTGGGGAAATGGGAAGGGTTTCGTAGTCAGAGTCACGGCCAAGGGACGCGTGGAGGAACTTGTACGGGGAGCACGACCAGAGTTCACCTTTGGCGGCGGCTTAATTTGTTTGTTATTCATCAGGGCACAACCTGACGTGCTGATATTCAGCTACCAAAGCAGGCACGTGAAGCCAACCATATCTAGCTGCAGATCGAACGCCAAAGCAGAGCCTCGTCAGAGAAACGGCGCGGCTGTGTTTGATTGTTCAAGTCAAGAACTCCGATCCGACACTTGACATTTGAATGCAGCAATGGCCGGCCGGCCACCGGTCCGGCGGCACGTCAAAGCAGAGATGGCGAGCCTAGTCAACATAGTGAAACACTAAAATGGGCCGCAAGTGGTAACATCGTCGAACAACAGTATGGATGATTGAACTGAAGTACCCATATCATACTCATACCTTTCCGGACACCTTTCGCGACCTTGTCAAGAGTAGTATCGCCGCGGCAGGGCGCGTTGCGTGCACGCATCAAATGCGGTGGAGCCCGCTGGCGGCGCTAGCTAGGGTCTCGGACGACATGGCTCATGGCTCCCTGCTTCTTGGAGAAAGGCCCGGCCGGCCCTGTGTTTCTCCGTTGCCGGTTGACAGATCGATACGTCCTATATGCATATGCACACGGGACCTATAGGCTATAGCAAAAGGACGTGTCAGTCGTTGTTGTCGATGGACATCGGTTGGATCTTCACTCGAGCGCCATATTTCGCGTCGACGTTCTGATTTGTTTCGTAAGGAGTGGCGATGATCAAGGCATGTCGCTAAGTGCTGACGATGATACTACTCGGCGCCGACGGGGAATTAAGCGAGCGGCAGCATGCCAGCAACCGGACAAGAATTTGTTGTCAAAAAGGAGCGGGCTCTCCCAACACACTCTGGTTATCCGGTGGTGGTAACTGGTTGCCCTGTCGCCGTCTCGGCCTGCCGCCGCCGGTGGATCGGCAACCAACAAGTGCAGGATGTGGCTGTCCGTACACCTGATTCGTTTGTCGTAGACGGTAGCGACTGCGTGGTTCGGTGTCTTCGAGCACGGGCGGGGTCGGCAGCAATTTTCTATGCCCTGCTCCAGAGACTTCTAGTCCACCCTGCTCTCTGTCCAAGGGCCGATTATGAACCATTTGGCAGCGCTCATAAAGCAGCCTTCCCTTGACAATCATTCTTCCTAACATAAATCAGTGAAGTGAAGATCAGCTATCCATTCATATTGGGAGTTAATAATGCTTATGGATGATGCTGAATAGTGTTGTATTAACAAGGGATAATATGATTACAAGAAGATGGGCTGGTGACCCTACATATTATTTCTGCAGTCAACTTGAATCTACTAATCACTTGTTTTTTTTAATGTTCTGTTGGTAGAGCTGTTTGGGCCATATATAGTGGCCAAATGCATTGGTGCAAATAATATTCCTAGTAACATTGAGCAATGTTGGCCATGGTGCCAAAAGTGGTTACCCCAAGGGGGAAAAAAATTCAATCACTAGGTATTGTCAAAAGTGTTGGAGAATGAATTATGGTGCCAAAAGTGGTTACCCCAAATTATGGTGCCATGGCACCATAATTCATGCAAAAGGGTTGGAAAAGCCCAAATGTTGCATGCTTTAACAAAAGAATTGTCAAGGATTCTGCATACATTATTTGCTATGCATGATAAGCCCAACGGGTATGTGCCCATTGCCATCTGGCGATTTGATCTTGGAATATAGATTAACAAGAAACAATAATTAGAGATGCAAGGAGTTGAACCACATGTCTTTTTCATGCATAGATAAACTCTTAATGAGTTGAGCTATATCCTGAATTTTTTCAATTGCCCACAATAATTTGTTTTAATTCCATAAGTTTGGAAGATAGATTAATGATAATAATAATAATTGTGGATGTGTAATGCTCAAATGGCAACTGATTTAGGTGGGAACCAATAGAAATTCACTTAGTTTACACTAGAAGCTAGGAGGTAGAAACACATGCTTCACCTTACCCCTTCTTATAATTATGGTAGGGATCACCAAAGCATTAATTCTCATCAAGTCGCCACCCTCCTTTCTCCTATAAATCTAATGAACACTCATCCAAGAATCGAAGAGTGGATCTCTCGTAAACGGGGGCAATCACTGTTCTTATAATTATAAGAAAGCAACACATGCTTAGGTGTTTCTATTTTGTCCTAGTTATACTCCGTATGTTACACTAGGTAGCACGCCCGTGCGTTGCTACGGGATAATAAACTCTTATGCTAAAAATACATTGATCGCATGATAAGATAGGAATACCGTGAAATTAAATATCAACGTTAAAGTGTCATTTAATCTAAACGGCA
This sequence comes from Hyparrhenia diplandra, assembly GCA_015847255.1. NCBI lineage: Eukaryota > Viridiplantae > Streptophyta > Magnoliopsida > Poales > Poaceae > Hyparrhenia > Hyparrhenia diplandra. The sequence continues at coordinate 61,125 of JADLZK010000546.1, read as the reverse complement.
GAGGTCATGAAATTAACAAACACAAAGAGTGTGGTGTCGCAAGTTCACCAACTCTAGTGTATAGACCTTTCCGTGCACTGTAACATGAACAAACTATAAGCTTCATTGACCCTAAACCCAATGTGTAATGGAGACATTATAATCTTTATGCACTACCAAAGATCGAGCCTAATTAAAAAACTTCAGATATTTCGTAATATAGGTTCGTGCACGTGTTTTTCTACAGGATAACACAACATTATACAAAAACACGCGGGATCACATGATAAGATAATAAGTCATGTATTGCGTTCTATCAAATGAATAAGAGATTATTGCGAGACCAATAGGCGGTCATCTCTGTACAAGAAACGGACAAACGGTGTCGGGGGCGATGTCTCCATAGACCTCGACCTCCGCTAAAACACGCGAAACAATGGCCGATGTCGGCATGAGGCGAAGGCCGGACGTGCACTGAGTCAACGGTAGCGTTGAACGCCTCGGCAACATCGGAGGCACCAGAAATGGACCACGACGGCGTGCATTGTCGGGCCGTAGTTGGTGGCGGCAGCAGCGGGTCTACATGTCGTGATCTTTCCCCCCCCTGCATGACATCTTTCCTAAAACCAGGGCTTGAAAATCGGAAACAATTCATCATCAACAAATTAATGCGACAACAAAAATCAATCACCCCTTCCATTACCATATTTTTGGCTATGCACGAATTAAATACTGAAACAATCAACAAATGAGACAATAAATACTTAGGCGGTAGTTCACAAATAAGGCAACAAAAATCTCAACCACCCCCTTTTTTTTTATTTGTTTCCTTTTTTTTTTCTTGCGTGGAGAGTGGAGGGGCATTGAGCACGTGCATGACGTTGGGATTACATGATTTTTTCTTTCCTTTTATTTACAGACACCGTGCGGGTCGAGGATCGCATGGAGGGTGGCGACGAACAAACCAACAATTGTGGCACCAAAAGATCATAACCTGTTGAGGAAAATATTTCTATTTTAATTTGATTGATTGACAATGGTTTTCTTTTACATGCAAAAAAATCACAACACCCGTGATAGTCGAGGTAGCCCTTTCTTTTGCATGCAAGGAAATTTCTTTCCCTATTTAATTTGATTGATTAACGGTTGTCTCCTTTTTGCATGCAAGGAAATTAAATCACATCATGTGTCCTTTTGCATGCAAGGAAAATAAATACCTACCATGATTATCCCCATGCAAGGAAAAATTTCGCATGGCCACCATACGACCGAGAAGGTGCGCGTGAGATCACATGGAGGGCAAAATTTGGAAGTACCAAACCATTTGTCGCACCAAAAATTGTCCACGTTTTATTCTTCTTATGTTGTAGAGAAAATACGACTAGTCTATAAAATCGTGCATATAGCAACCCAAAACAATCCTAGGCGTTGAAAAAAAAAAATATTATAATCTCTTAAATATCTGTTCCAACATAATGCGGAGCAATCCAAAATAACTGAGAGGATGCAATTTATAAGTGTCCAAAAAAAAAAAAAAAGTTGCAGTCCAAATATCTCTTGTGTCCAGTATAATATTTGCCATGACTATATATAATTAATATTGAGTGGATGCTATAAAATATTTTTTGGGCAAGTGTTACAAAATATTTTTTGAGTGGATGCTATAAAATAAAATGGGTTTCATAAGTTGTCGCCGCCACGGCCCAGACTACGAATACGACGCGCAGGGGCCGGAGCCACCAAGGCAGCCCTTCTGGGCCTGCTATGCTGTTCCCGTCGGCTTCGAGGCCTGATGAGTTTCCTTTTCTTTTCATCTATCCAAAGAGAGAATAATGGAGCGCCGGCTGAGGTGAGCCCACAAAGCCACACTGTTCAAACTTTGAACAATCCCGTTCCCTTTGTAGATTGTAGTTCACACGAGCGTATGGAGGGGATGTTTCGAATGTAAACAAGTTGAGGTTCCAAAAACACTCACGGCCATCCAAATCCGAGGGACCAAACTAATATTGCCATTTCCCAGCGTGTTTTGCATGTTTCCCCATGATCGAGTTGCCTCCCCGATCCCTCCAGCTCCCCGCTGTCGCCGGATCCATATGCAGGTGGGGGCGCTGTGTAACACGCATGAGTCCACCGTACAGTACACGACAAACCACCACTACACACGGCCGTGCATATCTCTGATAGGAGTAGTACCTCACAGTGGCAGTAATCGCGTGCGTACGTACACCGCTGGCCGGGCCCCTGTGTCGAGTGGCGACACACATCCTCTCGTGACCATTATGCATGTACCGAGTGGATCGACAAGGTCGTGCGTACTACGTACGTACCTGCGGTCGATCCGATCCCTACCTCTCGGGAAACGACGACGGCGCGTATGTACGTGGTATATCTCCGGATTGGTGTTTTTTTTCTGATGAATGCGACAAGATGCGCGGTGCGGCCGGTGCCAACAGGATCAAGCTGCCCCGCGTCGCCCAATAAATCGCGCGCGCGATCCGTCAGCATCAGGCCCGGCCGATGGAGCACTCATGCCGATCCCAACAAGTTGCCCGGCCATCCGATCGTATCGTATGCATGGTGTGTCTGGTCTGTGTGTGTGCAATATGCAATGCATGCACGCCCACGCCCGCCCTGGTCCCTATCGAAACCGTTACAACCCAGCTATGCATGCCTATGCCTGCATGCCTTTAGCTTTCAGCAGGTGGAGAGAGAGAGAGATACAGTCGCACTGGCCTGATCGATGGATCATATATCATATATATTATCTCACTATTCCTCCCGACGCACACAAAAAGGTGCTCTGGATCGTTTTCCTGTCTAGATGGGGATATGTATACGTACGGGCCAGATATGTGTAGTACGTAACAGAAGCAGCAGCCATACGTAGGAACCGTCCAGAACGTGAGCGGAATGAGAATTTGGCGACAGCGAGAGGACCATGCGTATCGACCGAGATCGATAGCATTATTTGATTGAGACACCAAGCTGGACTGGAGATATTTTCCCCAAAGAATCCAATAGTAGCATGCACGGATACAAGTCCACATGAAACTTTGGTCTCAGCAGCTGGCATCCCAACTATATATCTTTCATTTCATATAGCAGCATCATTTTATATATTAATGCTTGATAGTGGTAGGGCGCCGCTAGTTATTGTTCAAATATCCGCGACTTTTTTTTTTTTGGTGAAGTCTAGCAGAGCCATGCATGCATGTATAACGAACACGGCTACGTTCTCCGGAGATATCGATGTACTAATTAAGATAGATTTCAGATTATGTGCAGGAACTTGCATTATACACTAGTCCGTAGTACTGTACGTACGGGAAAAGTTAAATCTGCTCCTAGGAGCATATGCTCCCATACTACGGGCCACTTTCATTTCGCATTGTGATTCGCGCCACACACTTCCCAATACACATTGTGTTGAGAGTGTGCGGCGCACGAATCACAATGCGTATCTAAATGTTCCATAATGCAGAGCATATGCTCCTAGGTGTAAAAACCGCCAGTACGTACTAGTACATCGATCGGCACTGCACGCCATCGTCGCTTGTGAAATGTGCCAATATATCGCAGATTAGAAACCCCGTGAAAATGCACAATTCAACATGTTATATGAATTAATCCCTCGCTGCAACTAAAACTTCAAACCCAGCTATACATATGCCTGATCCATTGCAGCCTCACCAAAACAATCCCTCTTTCGCTTGTTATGTGCCAGTTTGTCGAGCGGTATATATGCCGGAAGCGCACGTCTGATCAACATCAGCTAAGCGATCATTACCTTTCACTTTCAGATCCAAGAAAACATGAGCGTGCATGAAAGATGACGATGACGACAACGACTCGTTCATGTGCGGATCGAGCCTGTGAGAAAATAATAGAATTAATGTGCAAAATACACTCACGATTATTGGGCTAGCTAGCTAGATTCGCGGTCGCGGCCGACCTCCTGGCTGTATATATGAACATAATTGATGCGCACCCGTATATATGAACATAATTATTACTTGCATGACGGCTACAAGCCCGGTAAAGCAGCACCTGACCATGATGAGATTCTTATAGTCAATTCACGTTGCATTGCAAGCTACGGGGCAACGAATATCTTGGGAAACCATGCCGGCCGGCCTCGCTGGCTTGACAATTCAGTGAAGGCCAATTGGGAGAATAATCCATTATTTCTGCTCTCTCTCTCTCTCTCTCTCTCTCTCCCCCCCTGCGAATGACACTTCTAAAGTTGGGAGGTCGCTAGAGATGCCTCAATTCCATTTAAACATGTAACAGAATCTAGAAAAAAAAATACAAACACCAATTGCACATCAAGTCAACAACTTGAATCAGTATAAACACACCATCTTCCATGCATAATTAAGGAAATTAGAAAGCTATGACCATCAATTTTGGAATAAAAAATTATGTGTTTTTAAGCAATAGGGCACCAGTGCAATCAAACAAAGAAACCAAGAGTTGGCTGATGTTGTTTTGTTGTCAGAGAAAGACATTGTATTATTATGATTGATAAGCCAGTTCAAGTGAGCAGGTCCATATATAGTTTAAGAAAAAAGAGTACATGTGCTACCACTTGAGCTGATTATATTGCTTCTTTACTGTATGTAACATACATAGATTAATTCTTACCCTTGGTGAAGAAGGACGAGTTGATAGGTTAGTTTAGCCAATTAATTGATTTTATTAACTGCGACCTGTTATATGACGGTACACCCTGCTATGTTAACCCTCGCACATGCAGGCCCGGCCCGTTACATGCACAGATATGACTGTACCGAGTGTCCCTCTACGTGTAAGTACGCGCGTAGTCTAGACGTACTCCTACTTGCAGGCGCCACCACCACCACTGGCGCTACTGTCCGCGCACTGTATAGTGCTGTACGTGCGACGCATGCATGCAACGCAGCAACAACAAAAAAATGTCCAGCCAGCGAGCGAGTCAGTCCATGTGGGCCGTACGATGTCGCACGTGCAAGTTTAATGTGACGGCATGGCCGCAAGGGGCATGATGGGTGCCGTGGCGTCGTCGCGCGCACGCATGTGGATCCATTCAATTACGCCTGACCGCCGTGCGCGTGCAGGCCGTGTCGTCGTCCTCGCTCGTTGTGCTGGCGGCCTAAGGGCAGTCCCAACGCGGCATTTATTGTCGTTTCCATCTTCATTAAATCGGCAGCCAGGGTAAGCAAAAAATTTAAGACGGCACGTTAATCGAGAGAAAAGAGATGAACAGCCATCGACGCCGTTTCTTCCTGAAGAAACGAGGTCTTCCCCTCGCACCGATGCACCAGGGAAACCATGGAATCCGCGTTGGGAAGAAACGACCGGCGCCTAAGGCATTAACTGCTCGGCTCGCTTTCGGCGTCCGCCGCGCCGAGGTCGGGCTCACCGGCCGCTGCGCGCAGCGCCGCTCAAGGCCCGCCCCGGGCCGCGCCGCCGCTTCCGCTCCTCGCCCACGCCGCCGCGCTTCCCCGCCGCCGCTGCCGCGCGGTGCCGCCAGCGGCAGCCCATGCGGCCCGCTTCGCGCTGCGCCCCGTCGCGGCCAGCGACGCCGCGCCGCCGTGCCGCGGCGACGGCACACGCGAACAGGCCCTCGCCCGTCCAGCGGCGAAGCTGCCCGCGGCCGCGACGCCGTTCCGCCGCCTTCGCGCTGCGACGCTCGCTGCGCAAGGCTACGTTTTCCGCCCGCCCGCGAGCCCTCGCCGCTTCCGTGCCCCTCGCCGTCCGCTGCAAGCTTCCTTCGCCGCCGCTGCTCCGACCCGCGAGCCGGCCGACGCCACGAGCTCACCGGAGGATAAGCCTGACATTTATTACACGATTTATTACACGAAGACCGCCAAGTAGAAGATGGTTTCGGCGTGACGTTTTTCATCTTGACCCCTCGCGGCGTAGTGTCTTGCATAGGGACCGCCCTAACTGTCCCGTGTCAGGTGCTCGCTGCAGACACTGCTCCATCGCTTCTTCCTTAACGCCGGAACAGTGTCGATCGCCGCGGTGTCACGACCCTCGCCATTCGCCAAGCTAGCTGGACAGACTTTGATGGAGCCACTGTGTCTAGCTACATTCCACAAAGGGCCACACCCATGGATCGACGCACGGGAGATAGAAGGGAGCGAATGGCTCAAGGGCTCGATCGTCAACCTAAGCATATATAGGCAAGCAATAATGCAAGTAGCAAGTTACTGTACATAGACCTTCGTGGCCGATCTTCGTGGCGACGATGGTGGTGGTGTGCTTCCGTAGCGAGGTTGAACCAGCATGCATGTTCTGAACGAAGGCCTGGAAAGCCCTGGCAACAGGCGCACCTCGACGTTATGTGGTCGATCGACGCGTCGGCAAATGTATGCCTATTAAATCACGCACAACTGTTCTGGTCCAGGGCTCCAGGCGTCCAGCTGCGGCAGGCAGGCAGCTCAGCTGCTAGCTGCTGCGTCGTCCTAGCTACAGCCAGGTAACCTGCATGCATGTGCCCGGTTTTATACTACGGCTGGCCTCCAGCGATGCAACGCATGCAGCACGTACATGGCAGCCAGAGCGCTCTGTCGCGGCGTCCTTCGCCTGCGTGGCTTCGTCTGCACCGCAGCTAGATTTGATCGCCGCCACTGTTCTCGATCGGCTGGGCTTGCATTGCATTCATGCGACGCTCACGGCCCACCTGCAGCTGTCGCAAACTCGCATGTTGTACCCGTATGCCCGATACGCGGCAGCATGCAGATCGATCTACTCCGGCATATAGTTCGGGAAAACACGTCAATAGCTAGTTGTGTTTATCATAACATCTTATTTTCATAATGGTATTTTTTCAAATAATTGTATTTGTTTGTTCGAGTATTTTTTTTCATGATCAGATTTTTATCCGTTGTTTCATTAAGAGAAAATGTCAAAAGAAAAGGCCGAACACGAATACAAAAGTCATTAGTTCAAGTATTGGTTTACCTTCAATGTACTCGTTGGAATATCTGCGTTAGCAATTAGCATGGACATATAGCCATCATCGGCGACGTTCTTTGTTATCTTTGTGGTACCAGCACAACGACAGCAGAAATTGCAAAAAAATGTCAAATAGCTAATAGCCTTCGTGGTATCAGCAAAAATTGCACAACGACCGCAGGCTGAACCACTAGCAGAAATTGCACAACGACCGCATGGTAGCATTGTAGAGATTGACTAGAGGTTTTGGTACTGTGGTTTCATATTTTTTTCTTAAGGTGAATTAGTTATGATCTTTTTGTATAAAAACCAAACAATTTCTATTATTTTCAGAAAAAATAAAAAAAAAAAATCCAAAGTTAGTACTTGCAGAAGAATGTACTCCTACTAAGAAGATCACGTATTTTAAATGACCATAACAGTAGTTCATATTAATGGGGTGGTGCTTAGAGTAAACATGGATTTGACAAAAGTGTGAGACTGCTTACAAAAGTCATAGACCTGGATCACGGATAACAGAGGTTGCACAAGTTTGGTACGAGCTACTGTGGTTGCTTTTTCCTCCTTTTCGACATCAATATGCATCAGAAAAAAGCATTTGCGGGGGCCTGTTTGGTGCTGCAGCTAGATCCTGTTGGTGAGGTGTGAAAAAAAATGTGTGTGTGTGTGTATATAATATATACTCCTATACCTGAATATTTTAGTACTATTTGGTTTGATAAAAATAATAAGAAGAAAATCTATGAGTATCGCCCTGTGAATCTGATGACTTTTCTGTGCATGCCAGGGCTAATCCCGGTTAGCTATAAAAAGAAGCTGTGTCTATAAAAGGACTAGGTACTGCTCCGCCATCAACTTGGATCACATCCACCACCTGCTAAAAAAGAGGAGGCTCTGAAGCAATAGACTCTGAACGGCACGGCACGGCTTTTCTCCTAGCCGCGAAATTAAGACGCTAATAAACCTGGTCAGGTTCAGGTCCTAAGCACTGCACCAGGTTGGGCCGGCCGATCGAGAGGGTCCATTATTCTGTACGTTCCCCTGCTGATTTTTCAGGCGCTTTCTTCTTGTCGTCTTTCTTTCTCTCTGACCCGTCCACGAAGTGTTCTCCAGCACGGCGAGCTGAGCTGGCTCCCGTGCTTCAATTCGAAGTGCGTTGTGTGGTGCCTGCCGTTCGTTCTCCTCCTCCAGACGACCAGTCTCCAGCAGGGCGCGGTTGTTCGTAGAGTGAATTAAAGTCGTGTTGATATATGCTCAACAACCAACAAAAATTTACCCCCGACATGGTGGCGATGTCTGTCACCTGGAGTTGATGCATGTCATCTCACTTTCAGCTTTCAGAGCTTTCATTCAGGAGTGCATGGTCGCACAACAGCGGCCACTAGCTCATCGTCGTCAGTTTTTCACAGTGTCGTCGTCGTCCTACGTACGGCTTCCGTTGTTCTCGATCGGCGCATGCAGATACTGGTGCGTGTACCAAATCACGATCACACTAAACACGCCAGCTAGAGCGCACATCACCGAACGGAATCACGTCACTCCAGTCTGTCCCGTTGTCGTGCTCGGACGTACTAGTACGCAACGCCGCCCACCAAGAAGAAAGAAAACCGGCCACAAAAATCGCCTGGTCCAATTGGTGATACGTCGCTCGTACGTACGGTGTACCGTAGGCAGCGTGTGTACCCAAACGAAACGAAATCAGCCGGCACCGGCCGTCGCGCCGCCCACGGCCGTGCCTCTGCTGCATGGCTCGGCTCATCTTTTCTCAGGTGAAAACGGGTAGGCGACACGGGCGCGCGGGCGTTTTTCGGCCGTGCGGCACGGCCCGGTGCGCGCGCAGTTGCGGAGCTGGCACCAACCACCGCGCGTTGCCCCCCGGATCGCCCTCCAAGACCCCCGGCGGGCGGGCGCGGCGCGACTCGGCGGGCGGCGGCCCATATCCCCACCATCCAGTGGGCTGGGCGGGGGCGGGAGTCAGCCGCCGAGCCCGACGGGAACGCCGAGCCCGCCATTGCCCCCGTCACGGGATGGATTCGCCCGGACCACACGTAACAGTTGCGTACGTACGCCCCTGCCACGCCACGGGGTTCCGTCCCGTCGTCCCCTTTGGCCCCTCGCCTCGCTGTCCCGCACGTGGTCGCTCCCCGCTCCGCCGCTTCCTCGCCGACGCCCGGGCCCCACGCCACGTCTTCCGTGGGGGCCCTACCGTCTCCCGCAAGCCGGCTCGCCTCCGCCTCCGCCTCCTACTTTAGCCCGCTAACACAAGACCGCTCGTGTACTGCCGCTACTCTAATTAGTCTACTTGACCACTGCAGCTCGTGAGGGAGGAGGATTCGTTAGGGGTGGTGTGGTGGACGGACGGGTGAGAGATCGAGCTGCAGTAGAGAGCGTAGACAGACAGACAGACAGACAGACAGGGACGCCGCGCGCGCGCGCGTGTGGCATTGTTCGAGGGCCGGCAGCTGTGCGCGCGGTGGGAGAATGGACGAGGAGGAGCTGGCGATGGCGATGGCGGCGGCGGCGGCGAGCTCCGAGTGCAGCAGCGGCTGCCAGTCCGGCTGGACAACTTACCTCGACGACCACACGTCTTCCTACTCCTGCGGCACAGCGGGGTACCACCACGGCAAGGCGCGGCCGCACCCGCAGCCGTACTACTACTGCGACTACTCGGAGGAGGAGGACCTGTCTATGATCTCCGACGCCTCATCCGGTCCACGCCAGCAGAGCTCCGCCGGCAACGACGTCGAAGGTGGTGGCGCCGCCGCCGTGCACGCCAATGCGGAGAGGAGAGGGAGGCGGGAGGAGACGGCCGCCAAGGCCAGGCGGCAGAGCAAGAGGGCCGCCGTCGCCGCGTCCTTGCTCGAGGACACGGCCAGCTCGCCGGCCTTCTTTGGCTGCTCCAAGGTAGGTAGGGTGGGAGGAGTACGTGGCGTGCCCGTGCGCGGCGCGTACGCGTCGTGCTTCCAATCCGTCCTTCACCCCCTGTGTCCTTGGTGACGATGCCAAGTTCGTTTGCTTCTTAATTTGCAGGCGATGAGCTCGGGGAGGCCAACGGCTATGGCCGTGCCGATGATGCCCAGATGACAGAGATCGGCAATGCCGCCGACTTCTCCTACGCCTTCTCCACCACGACGGGATTCAAGGTGGGTGCGCCACTCACCGCTCATGACTGACATGTTTACGGTGCCGACTAATTTGGCTCTGCATTTCCCTGTTCTTGCAGAATCCCTTAAATGAAGCTGCTTTGAGCGGCTACATGCAAATGCAGTACTCCCCGGCTCCCGTGAAGCCCATGTCCAGAAGACAAGTGAGTGAGCATTCATTCCAGCATGCTGTTGCTCTCTTTGCTTCTTGTTCAGACAAACTCACAGCCATATATAGAGCTGGATTTGTATACCTAATTAAGCTTACCAAAAGAAAACATTTGTATTCTGCAGGTGTGCAGAGATGCGTCGGAGAAGAAGAGGTGGTGACTGCCGATGCCGAATGCTGATGCCGGTTGAGTGTCCGTGGCTCGCTCGGCGGCTCTGTTCTGTCCCACAGTGCCTGGAGGGAGAGCCCATAGGAGATGGGCATGCATGCTCGAGTGCGTTTGCAAATCTTCTCCAGATCTCCAAGAGATCTTCCCTTGCGTTGCCGTTGCGTCCATTAATCCCACCTCTCTCTCTCCATGTCCCTTGTGTGTGTGTGTTTCCACTGTGGCTCTCCGCCCCTGTTTGGTTTGGGCTGCTGTTCTGTTCCTCCCTATCTGCAGTTAGTCTCCCACTTTTTAGCTGTCATTGCAGTGGGAAACAACAACCTGAGGCAAAACAAAACAAAAACAAAAACATGCCCGCCGACGTGAACTCGGCTTTTGTCACTGTGTGTTGTAGTATGTGCTTGATCGACACATCCTCTGATCCTCTCGCGGAAGTGAAGTCAGTAGTAGGAATGGAATAGTAGGAGGAAGCTAGCGCAGTCCCTGTTTGGCCAACGTTGACGTCAACCGGCCGGCCGGCGATCCATGGATCGAACCGTCTACTGCTCACTTGTAGATATTTGCAACAGAAGATTCAGCGCACAACTCGTCTCGCACCATGAATGCCGGCCAACCAACCAACGGGAGTGTCATTATCCGCGAAATCATCTTAGGACCAGCCTGGACCTCAAAGCCCCCGCGCACGGCCAGCGCCACTAAACAACAAGCGCTTCAGATTTCCACCATGCATGCATTTGGTTGGGTTTTCTTATTAGTTGGCATATATAGCGACCATTTTTTCTTCTCCCCTAGAAGGCTAGAAGAGAGAGGAAAAAAAAACAATTGGCAGCAGCACTCCCTGGCTAGTGGTAGTGGCCATGCGTGTCTTTTTGTCGTGTGTGATCCTCCCAAACGGAAGCGGCACAGTTCATCATCGTATTCAAAACGAGGCCCCCGCTGTTGATGCCGAGCTGGCAGAGGCGATCGAGGCTCCAGTGGTCTGTGGTGGTAGCTCGCGAAAGCAATGGCGATTTGGCATGGGGCAGTATCCGAGTAGTATATGTGTGTGTGTGGCTCCGGCCTCCGGGTCCGGGGCACGTACTACTGTATGTACGTACTGCTCCAGCACAAGATCTCTCTGGCCAATTCTTTAAAGCGTCGGGGAGCGGCATGTGCGCGGCGAGTACTTGTGTCCCATGGCTCGGTGCACGGTTGCGGTAACATACAAACCGGCGACAGGCGCGGTGCTGCGTAACTGCGACCCATGCCATGCCAGCCTCTGCCTCCAGCGCCGCGCGGCATGCCCACCTCGGCCACCATTGGCCGTCGCCAGCGGCCAAGTGCTCGGCAGCTCGATCCGTGCGCCGGCGGGCCGCCACCTGCCGCGACGCCCGGCGCCGAGGCCGATCTGCCCCACGGCTAGCTCTCGAGTGAGCGAGCCTCGTCACCGGCCAAGACCGATCGATATTTTTACATCGAAACCGATGTACCCTCACGGGGCATGGCATGGCATCACACGGCGAGCCGACTTGAAATTAAAATTGCATTGCCTTTGCAGCAGCCTTGCAGGAAGTGGTAAGCATCTTTCGTTATGCCCGCTGCTACTACAGTTGAGAACGAACATATATACTCCTGCTGCTCCGCTGCATGCTGTACTATCGCCCATACCTCACCATCTGAGTACAGTTGGAATATGTTCATAGCTTTGCTACTTATTTATTAGGGATTTGTTAAAATTCGGAATGATTTTAAAACTCAGGCACCTAAATGTAATTTTTTTTTCCTCGATCGGTGCCATTCACCCGTATTTCATTAAGAGGGAGGAAAACCAAATCCAAATACAAACTAAGACAGGATGCCGGCGTACATCGTCGTCGAGCGAAAGAGAGAAACAAAACAAACAAAATAAAACAACTCAACAAAAAGCAAGGAACCTAACTACTTTGGATGCAACCCGTAAGCCGATTACAAGATAACCAAATGTCGCGACTAGACCACTAGCACCCTCAGGCCGGACCGGCTGTACCGATGCGCCGCTTCTTCCCCTGCAGAAGGAAGACCTCCATGGCCTCCAAGTTGACCTCAGCGTCAGGGCCCGTGAGGGCAGCCTGCAGCTCAGCGAAGGAGACCGCATCTTCATGCTCCGCCTCGACCTCGATCCCCATCTTCTTGAGCAATACTCTCCTTGCTTGGTCCTCCGCTTATGGAGCTCGGACCCGCTTTTTGCGAAGAAGTCGCACCGCCGGCGCATTAGGCGTGCTCGAGGCGTTTTGGCGCGCGGGCGCCGTCTTTCCTCAAGACCGGGCGTGGAGAGTAAGGATGGCTCAGCGCCGCTGAAAGCGGCTTTGAACTCGCTACCGACGGCACGAGCTTCGGCTCAAGAATGCGCGCAGTGCACTCATCTTCGCGCCACCACCTCGGCGATTATGTATCGCCGCACCGGGAGGACATCCTCGCCGCCAGGATGCCGCGGCAGCTCGAGCTGCTGGCCCCGAAGCCCTGGCGGCGAGGGTTGGGGGCTTGGTGCAAAGATCCAACACAACGGTGACTAGTGGAACAAATAACTTCGCCTCAACCAAGTCGGCCCACCGGGCCGCCCACCGCCCTAGAGCGTAGTCGATGGAGGGCACCCACAAAGAAGCGACACCACCATAGACACCGGGCCGCCACGACATCGCCCACCGGGTAGGTAGCTGGGCGCACGGTGAAGGAGGCCTCGAGCTCAACGAGCATTGGGTCAACCCATGTGACAAAAAAGGTCACCCCCCCCCCGCCCAGCGTTAGCCCGCCGGGTCAACGGTAGAAGCGCCGATGGCGAGGCTAAACATCCCCGGCTGGGTTGCGCCGCAACCCGACGACGACGGGCGACGCGGGCCGGCGCCCCCACGCGCGTGCACGCCAACGACGAGGGGGCGTCCCCCACAGGCATCTGCACCATCGATCCCTAGGGAGCCGGGCAGAGGATATCACCGACACGGATCGAGGCCGCATGTGTATCCGGGGCACCTAAATGTAATCAATATACAAAGGGTGTGTTTAGCACCCCCAACTTTCTCTCCAAATTCCACTATGCAAAAAGAAGATTCTCCATCACATCAAAATGCCGGCACATGCAACGAGTACAAAATGTAGGTAAAAAAAATAAACTAATCACACGCGTTTAGATGTACATTACGAGACGATTCTTTTGAGCCTAGTTATGTTATGGTAGGATAATATTTACCACTAACAAACGAAACGTGCTACAGTGCTCGATGTGACATTCCTCCAAAATTTTGCACCGGCTCTAAACACACCCAAAAAGTGATTTATATAAGTGTGTGCATTATAGAACATACTCAGGCCGCCTGATGATGTTTGCTCCCTCTGCCCTTTATCCTCCACTCTTTCTGGTTTGCCCCCAAAAGAGACGGCCGGGTTGCATGCATGCGCACAAGTCCGTGACTCCGTGAAGTAGTAAAATTCAGGGAATAGTCAACCGGAAACAAGAGCAGAGCTATCGTAGTAGGGTGCACTACACACCAGTGCCATTCGCAGCGTGATGTGCTCGCACCTCCCATCCGAGGCATGCATGGTCACTCTCAGAACCAGGGTGGCCTAACGCTAACGAGCGCGATCGACGAGACTAGACCAGAGTCCACGAGCACGACGGGACGGCATAGCATAATGGGGCTGTTCCCCGGTGGCAGTTTCCGTAACAGGGAGGAGGGAGGGGTGCATGGCGTCACAAAGGATGGGCTCGGGATTGTTCGTATACGTCGTGCACCAGCTAGGCCGGCTGTACTGCCGCTGCCGCTGCCGCTGCCGCCGCGCTGGCGATGACGGTGTGTGCGCCAGCCGCCAGCACTCATCGATCGTTCCATCCCTCGCCGCCGTGCACCGGGATCTGCGCGCCGTCTGCAGCTTAGTGCGTGGATGCGATTCCTCCTGCTTGCTATTGCTACTAGACTGCGCTTTCGCGTCCGGATTTTGCTGATAGGGCTGCATGGCTACTCCGCCTACTTGGAGGAAACAATCAAGCGTGCCAGATGGTGCTCCCATCCTAGAGGCAGCATGTCTACACTGTACGGCTCTAGCTGAAACTAGTAACGCTGATCTCAGCCAAACTTGCAGTAATAGTACTAGCGTGCTTTTGGTAATCCAGCTAGTCCTGTCCTACTCAGCAACAGTAACCCGTAGTCACCGCTACCCCAAACGGTGACTCCCGGAAGGGGGGCACGGTAAATAAGGCCGTCTTTATCGCTGGCCTTATCGTTATCGCAGCCGGGACGGATGGCGTCGGAGGCAGGCAGCAGCGTTGTCCGTGAATCTGACGACACGGTTATTACTCGGCTTCATTTACTCCGCCCTCTGCGCGGTGCCCGTGCCCGCGCTCAAGCGGCAGGACGACGCGCCGCGCCGGCCGGAGGCAGAGGCTGGCACCCTGCTGGCATGTGCCGTGAGCAGTGCCGCTAGTACTAGAACAGCTACGGAGACTAGTAGGCGTATTTATACGATCAACACACACACACACATACTGCTGCTGCTGGGCCTGGGTCGCTAGGTGTTGAATTGCCTCATTGATACGATACGATACCGATACGATCCAGCAAGGCGTAGTTTTCAAGTGAGATCGTGCTTGGCCATACCCAGACCTAGACGCCGCCGCGACCCGATCTCAGCAGGACGACGGCGGCACCCGCCTATGATATGATGAGGAGTACTACCAGTCGTATGCATGCTGTATCTGGCAGCGATGGTTAATGCGTGAATGGAGCCCTTCTGCTCTGCGTAAAGGCATGCATGGCAACGCCTTGTACATACATGTGGCCTCATACATGCACTGACCCAAACTGGCTGTGTGCTTGCTGTCTTTGTGGTGGTATCCTAGTCCCACAGTAGTAATAGATACGGGGTACTACTCCAACTAGGCCCCATCATCACCAATTGTAATAGATGTCCAAGTAATTGGTTTTATACGGATCGTTGCTATGCTTCTCCATGAACACAGCATACGGCTGAAAACGATCTGGTTCAGAGATCTTTCTACTACTAGTAGTAGAAAAATGGGGTGAAAAACAACGACAGTCGACAGAGAAAAGTCGAGCAACTGAAACTCCCAACATCCCTCGCACAGTGCGATAAGATTCCCGCCATATTCCCGCCAACGTTTCCAGTTTACTACAATGCGTGGCACACACATCCAAGGCCGAACTGCCCCTTGGATCCACCCTGATCCAGGCAGTAAAATATGACAGGCAAAGTCAATCCCTGTCCCCTAGAACTAGAAGCGGAAAACCAGCAGGGTTTCGCAATGCAAATACGACAGGCTCGGATTAGCATCCAGCTGCGGATGCATAGCGACAATGTGTCACTTTGGTGGTCTGGCCATCGAATATTTAGGCACTAACAAGCATACAGTACGCTTGTACAAACTTTGTCTGAAGCTAGCTGATGATTCTGTCACTGCGATGATAAGAGAATCATCTGAACATGTTTTCTTTGTACTCCTAAGTGAAGGTCCAGCTCGAGTGCTCGCCCAGTCCCATCGAATTATCTTCAGGACTAAAGCTCCCGACCAGTTGAATCCTCACGAGGTTTTGGAGAGAGTTTTGTAAAGTGTTCTGGGGACACTATAGTTTGATCCAGCCCTACCTTTTGTGATACGTCAATTCTCCGGCGGCCTATCCGAATCGCGGACAGAATCATCTCAGGCGCACTGAAGAAGCACAGAGACGCATCCGAATCGCGGAGTCGAGCAGCAATCTGCTTGGCACAGAGCGAGCGAGCAGCATGGGGAGACGCACTATCAGCAGCTGCCTAACCGCCTTGCTCCTCCAGGCGGCCAAGGCCAGCCCATCATACCGAGTGGCATGGCACTGGCGGCAACTTTTATCTCCGGTGTGTATGGAGATGGAATCGAAAGCCTCCTGCTTGCTTGCGATCCCATTATCCGATTCTGATGCCGACATGGGCATATCCAATTATCCATCCATCCATCCATCCATCCATCAAAGAAAAGTCTTCCTTGTCTCTCATCCAGAAATTATTTTTTGAACGCATGCATGTCATCCAGGAACTATACCGGGCACTGTAGTGAACGCAATGCTCTCCTTCAAGTCCTTAAAAAGGTTGGCCTGGTTTGTCACTCGGCTCGACTCGGCTCGGCTTCATGTAGTTGTGGAATGTTCAATAGGATAGGAATATTGTGTGCACATGGCCTGAAAGTTCTTGATTTAATGAATGTGAAAATATTGCCAACACATTATGTTCTAAAGAGATGGACTAGAGAAGCACACAATGGAAGTATACAAGATAGGCATGGAAGAAAAGTGGTAGAAAATCCAAGACTTGAAGCTCAGCTCAATTACAAGTTTTTGTCTCACAAATTTCTAAACTCATACAAAGTAGCTAGCTCTCCAGAATGTTGTTTGCTAATAGACAGTGCACTGGATTGCCTTGGTACACAGCTGGAGGATAAACTGAATGTTTCTTCTAGTGCCATGAATGAAACTTACTTATTGCTGACCAACTATATTGAGCAAGAAAATGTTGAGCCAAATGTGCAAGAAAGAGATGACTTGCTTAGTGCTGCCAAATTGAAGAAAAAGGACGTTCAGGCCAAAAACTCATCAAGGCGAAAGAAAACTTGGATCGATAAGTTACACAAGGCGAAGCGTAAGTCGACTAAATCTTCTGTGTCAACGAAGAAAACAACAAAGGTGTGTTGTAGCTACAATCTGAACATTTCTATATGTACTACAATCTGTCCTAAACTAATTATTTGTGTTTCATTGGCAGCAAAAAGAAAAGGAAAAAGGTTGTACAAATCCTCGGGTGGAAGTGGAACATGATGGCAGCAACAAAGAAGATGAGCTTCAAGAGTACGCTTTGTTATTGGGAATTTTACCCAACTCATAACAGCTCCAACTTTGGCAAATGAGGGTCTTCCAGATCTGTTCTAGCTTCAACAGCTAGTTAGATAGTCTTTTGGACATAGTTAACTATAGTTAACTATAGCATTTTGCGGCATGTGAACTATAGTATTTTGTGTAGTATGTCACAATGCCAATCAATACATATGTAAGTAGGGCAGGGTTGCTTTGAAGATTTAGTATTTTGTCTTCAAGCTGTTTGTTAGCCGAAGGCTAATATTTGGTTAATCAGTACTCAACTTGCTTGTCAATTGAAGCCTAATATATTTGAAGTGATTCAGTGATTTTTTGTTGTGCTATTATTTATTATTTGTTAGTTGATAGAAAAGGTTAAGAAGTGTTGGACACCTGCAACTATTATAGCCCTGGACAGCAGATGCAAGAAGGTACTAAGTTACATTGTGACTTGCACAAGCTAAGTCACTCAATCTGAGTCCAGACCACACTGTTTGGTGTTTCTGTAGTGTTTGGTGTCTCTGTAGTGGGGTTCAAGTTTTGTTAGTGCAGATCGCTTTGGGTCGGCAGCACTCACTCCGGGCCGAGGTTCAGTTGAACGAATCTGCAGCAGATAACGGCGCGATTCCTGATCCGACGGTGGCACTGTTGGTAGGTCTCGTTCCAGTTGATCTGATAGCCTCCTGATGGGTGATCGCCGCCGCTTGGATAGAGATGAGTTGAGTTGAGTTGAGTTGAGTTGAGTTGAGTTCACTCATCTGACCAGCGACAACATCGCATAAAGGCTTCCACATTGCCTCGCTGACAGACTGATGGTGGTAAGATGTCAGTCAGTATACGTATACCGTGGCAGTGCTAGCTGGCTCGACAGCAACGCAGCAGATGCAACGAATGGCCGCCGCGCTGTTCAGTATACTGTGACCCGTTCATGGATCCTTGATTCAGCGACAGTGCTAGTGGTGATTCAAGTGTACCTGAGTGTTTCCTCTTGCTGAAACAAAAGACAGTACGGTGTTAAACTAGGACCAGGACGGTAGGACCTGATCTGGCCTGGCGCAAGGTTGACCTCACAGTTTCTCCCGTCCAAACAAAGCTGGGACACGCACGCGTCGGCACGCACGCTCGGTCACAGCTGGAGCCGCGCCGCGGCCGTTCCGGCGGGGCACGTGCGCGGCACCCACACGGTCACCCACACGGCCACACCTTCGCGGATTCCTAGTTCCTGTAGCCGTCCACGTGCGTGCGCTGGTGGCCGCAGACGAGGACGGGGGCTGGGGTGGGCATGCGTGCAGCTGCAGTGCCGTCGCGCGGTCCTACGCCGCTGTTCCGCATCGAAGGCCGCGGCCAGGCTCGACTCGACGACGTGGAGGAGAGAGGGAGGGCGTACGGCGCGGCGGAACCGGCGTTCGCCGAACCCTAGGATCGGCGAAACCAGTGCCCAGTGGCGTGCGTGCGTGCGTGCGTGAGTTGGCTGGCACTGCACGAGGTCCGCGCATCGAGCCGCGTCACGTTGGTAGGGCTCTGGAATGAGCCTTTCTGGTGGGCTCTCCCGGTTTTTCCCCGGCCGAGGGTTCAGATAATGTGGGCTGAGAGTCAGACAATCTGGCCCAACTAAGAAAAACCTCATTCCGTACATAAATGAGGACCAGAACGGCCCAGTCCACATATCCAATGTGAAGTCGCATATCCGTTCCGTCTCGGCACCGCGTTCGTTCTACGATCCGAGCCGACACGCGACTAAGCGGGCCCGGTCGAACTACCTCCACTTTGAGGGCAATGTGACTTCAGGCGGCGAGACGCGACGCGGCGCGGTGGGGGGCGGGCGCACGGACCGGGGAGCTCGGCGGTGGAGTACACCTGCCGCGCGCCAATGTGTGGTCCAAAGCCTTCCATGTGCCTCACAGCGATCGTTTCGCCGGAACACTATTCAACAGCCGGGCTCCAACAACAAGTACGAGAACATACATAACACCACGAACAATCTTGCATCGCAACAGGATATTACAGAAACAGTACCAAACAAATATCCAGGGCGCCAAGCATAGTAAAATAAACTAGTATCCAACCAAACACGCAGTGACTGAATTCCGGAATAAACTGGCGCACAGTACTCCCAGTGCCAACCACATCAAATTCTCACGCCAGTTATTATCATCCGAGACATAGAAGGGTACAAGTAAACACCCTTTGCAGATTTAGCTGATAACCTAAATAAGTAACCGACCATAAAAAGAATGGTAACCAGAAAAGGAACAACCATTCCGGTGGCGTTAACCATAAAACTAGAGATTTGGATAGTGGACAGTTACATAAATTTATTCTTCAACATGACATTAGTCCACGAGCATTATTTGTTGCTTTAGGACAATGGTCACCTTGTTTGCTTGCTCGTCTCAGCCGCAGACTCTTCCATACGCATCACTATCAATGAATCCTTGCAGAACCATAGAAAAATGATGAGTTCAAAGTTCTTCTTATGGATCAATGGTTTCACAAGAAAATATACAGTTAGGACTTAGGACAAAGGTAATGCAAAATTTTGGCACTAATCCAATAGCCTTTAGCAACTTCGGACGGTGCGAACCTCTAGCCGTTTCAGATAAACTTTAGCAATTCTGATCCACGTACGGGATATTAGATCGAAGATACAGCTAGTTCCATAAAGCCATATATGGAGGTTAGCGAACATGGATTGTGAGCTCATTTGGCAATCACAAAAGAGATAGAAAACGACCTCATTGCCCATAACACTATGACAACTAGTTGACAACTGTGCAACATGGTTAATTTCTAAAAAAAAAAGAATTTTAGAGCAGTTTATAGTATTATAGTTATTCATAATTATTACTATGCTGCAAATAGGGGGTTATATTATCAGAAAAACTTAACAAAACATGGAATAGTTTCTAATCTTTCAATTGAACATGACACCTTAAACAAGATAATATGTATTTTTGACATGGTAGCAAATTGAACTGAATGCTGAAATTTGGTCAAGTTTGTTTTTGGCCACGTTACTCTAATATCAGAAGTCTTTGACCACCAAAGTGTCAAAACTAAACAAATTTAACCATCCAGTTGGTTTCAAAGCTGGTTTAATATTTTTAGCACCGATAGACACATTATAGTTTTAGAAAAAATGGTACTGGTTTCAGTTTTTGTGATTTAAAATAAATTAGTTATGGTTTTGGAAAATACACCAGTTCTAATTATTTTTTAGAAAAGACAAAAACCACCTTTGAAACAAACAACTGAACAAGACAGCCAAATCTGTTCGGTATTGATAGTTCGGGTGGGCAAAGATTTCTGGTTTTTCGAAAACCAAACTTGGGCGCAAGTTCAATGGCAAAAAAAGTCCCTCGGGAAAAAAAAATGGAGATACATCTTGTGCTATTTAATGGAATCAATACAAATAATAAGAGCATTCTCTAAAGAAACAAGTGCAGATGAAATGCGAGAAACTGGAAATTTATTGGATCCAAGTAATGTGGGCAAAATGTGCAAGTTCAAGGACATACAAAATTGGTATTCAATAAAAAAGGTTCAGAAGATGAACTACTAATATATTGCTGCCTTTTAGGATCATAGAATCCTTTTTTTATGGAACAGGAGGGGGTTTTCTTATGCCCCTAGGTCCCCTACTGATTATATATTACTTCACAAAATGCTTCACGAGAAAGAAAGAAAGAAAAGAAAACGTATATCACTGGGAGCTATCTAGTCATTTGCTAATTTGGGAAAAGTATTTATTCTGAATTCAAATTTGGCAGCAGCCAGAGTCGGGGTTGCATTGTTGAAGATATAGTCAATACAGGTTGGATGATAGAGGATCTTACTGACTGTTATGCTTTAAAAGAAAGAAAAAGGTCAATACTGAGATGTTCTCTTGTACAATCAAACATCTGAATTAAAAATTTTGCTTCACTTAGAAGCACAGATGACTTGAGGAACAACAGAGACAACATCTACACGTCTGGAACACGGCAACAACCATGAAGCCTAGATAACGACATTTTGTTTTTCTTTGTCAAGGGACTCCAGAAATTTGGACATTTCAATACTTCAAGAAAAGTGGAAGTTAAGTTCAATAGCATGACTGTTAAGTGCTAAGTCAGAGGACCTCAGTGGATAATGATCATGACTCATATATTGCATCTACTATTAGCAGTAGAGTTTTATAATATGTTTATTTATAGCTAGAATTTGAATTATTCATGGAAACAGAACGGTGAGGGAAATTGCGGTAATAATCTTGCACAGTAACAAGGGGAAAAATAGGTAATCAAGTATGAAATTGCAAATACAGATACCATAAATCAAATGATAACGAAATCGATTTGACTCATTACACTTTTCTAAAGGTGCATCTCTTATGTACATTCCATCACAACATTATCAAGAGCACATGGCTTATATATCTTAAGACATCCATACCTTACATTTCCCCCTTATTTTTCAGGATGCCGGATGATCCTTTTGCAGCACGACGGTCCTTGCCCGACGGATATCCCGGCTACACCGGTCTGCTTGCTCCCCAAGATCCTCGACACTCTTCATGAAGTTTTCCAGCTTCTTCTTGATCTCCTCCACCCCAAATTTCACCGCCTCCTCATCCCGCTCTGCAAACTCTACGCAGTCTATCATCGAGCTGATCTCCAACTCCACCCGGTCGATGAGGACCTTGATACCGTCCAAATCTTTGATGGCAATGAATGTGCCAACCTGCATTGCGCTGACCACCTCCCTCTGCCCGCGGAGCGCGTCCTGATACCCTTTCAGCATCGAATCGATCCACTTTCCCATAGATCCCAGCGGGACCGCAGCAGCTGCGGCCAATGCCGCGGCGACAGGCGGGGCAGCGATGGCCGCGGCAACCACCGAGCATATGAGCACGGCCGCGAACGTGGTCGCGAAGATGATGCTTGACACCCGGCGCCACGCCTTGATGGTCTTGATCTTCTTGTCGAGGCGGTGCTTGCGCTGCTGCAGCTTCTCCAGCATGGTCAGCTGCTGCCGGTAAACGGCCTGGAAGGCGGCGAAGAACTCGTCCGTGAAGGGGTTCCCGGCCGCCTTGAACTGGCGCAGCTCGTGCAGCGTGCGCGCGTACCGGGCGGAGGGAGCATCGGCTGCGGCGGCGGCGCTGTCTTTCTCGTCGTCGAAGCGCTGGAGCGCGACGTGGAGGAGGAGCTGGGAGTCGCGGGGCGCGCTTGAGGCACTTGTCGAGCGCGGTGCAGAAGTCGAGGGTCTGGAGGCTGCACTCGAAGTAGTCCTCGACGAGGTCGAACAGCTCGGGGCTCTTCCAGATGTCCTTCTTGCAGTCGAGGATGACGCGCACCACCTCCTGGTTCATGTCGAGGAGGCAGCCGGTGACCTCGCGGAGCGAGTCCAGCGACAAGGACCGCACCTCGACGCCCACCGCCAGAGTCGAGATGGCCCGGCTGGTGCGCCGGTGCAGCGTCGTGTCGAACGTGCGCAGCTCCGGGTCTGACCGGCACGCTGCCTCGTACGAGCTCAGCTCCTCCGCCGGCGCCGCCTCGGGCGGCAGCGCCGACTCCGAGTGGCCCGGACGCCTGTTGCTGCTGCCGCTACTGCTGCTGCTGTTCCCCATTGCCGGAAGCGAAGGCGACGCGCTCAAATCAGAGCTCAAAAAGGAAGAGTGTTTCCCCCTTTGGAAAGATGAAATCAAGAAACGATGAATCAAGAGGCGCTTCTTCGGCAACTAGGACGGATCAAACCAGCGAGCATTGGCGGAACCTAGCAACCTAGTGGATCTCCGAAGAATGGAACCAAAAGAAAAGCTCCCGGCAGCTCAGGAAATTCAAGGACTGGATTTGGCGGAGCCCGCGAGCTTTATCTCAGGCGCGTTGCGTCAGACCAGGCGCGAGGTTTCGGGGAAGCAAGAAGAATGGATGCAATGCAGGGACCGGGAAGACGGGGGGATGGATTTGTGGTGCGGGGATGACGTCAGGCGGGGAGGTGGAGGAGGGGTGGTGTGGGGATGTCTTGTACGCATGACGAAGGAGACGATGGGGCGGGGTTGGCAATGGCCATCGCCGGAAGCAACCCGATGGATGCTTGTCACTCCATCGGCGCGTGTGTGGTGTGGATGGATGTGGTGTGCACTGCTGCGGTGTGTCTAGTAACTGAGCAATTGCGCGTGTTTCTGCTGACACTTTGAGCTCCCTTCTCATCTTGCTGACTGGGGGAAGCAAAGCAAGCGCAAGCAGCTAGGGGAGTGTTGGTTTGGCATGGTGCCTTGTCACAACAAAAGGCAAACGCTAATCGGCGCATCGGGAAGAATTTGGCAATTTGCAAACCAAATTCTGTTACGGAATCTTGTGTTTTTCCGGCGAGCTTCTGGTCAAGTTTCGTGGCATTTAGCCAACATGACGTGAGCTCGTACTATCTTGGCTTGTGATGGAACCCCTCTGCTCTGAGCTGAAACTGATGTGTGGAGTGTGAATTCTTCTGGCCAAATGTGTAGCCCGGTCCAAGACTCCAAGCTCATCACCAGCACAAATTAGCCGCATTATGCATATGGATAATCACAAAACGTGCGGATCAGCGGGAGGGAGGAAACCCTGTGACCAAAGGCATCCAAAGATTGGTCACTCGATCCTCTACTATGTTTATCTGACGGATCCAGACAGAATCCCAGACTTTATGCACGCCTCGGCCGAAATGTGGCCGTTATTTCATTTTCAGTTTTCTTTGTGTGATTGCCAAGTCTCAAAAACCTTTTTATCCATTTCCCTCGTTGAGAGGATTTGGCAGCATCATGACAGAGTTAGACACACCAGTCGTCCATGGCCATTAGTTTAACTCTGAAGCTGTGATTAGGAAGAAAGCGTAATGTTTCTAGAGGGAATGGCAACAGTATTAAGCGAGACCGGGTTTGACGAGTCTGAACGGCTAAAAGCACCGAAGGGACGCGCAGCAGAAAGGGTATAAAAAACAGAGAAAGAAAGCCCGCCCCGGCCGGAAACCACGTGGTTTCCAAGAATCTTCAGAAAAGGACGTTGTGCGGACATGACTACGTTTCCTGCCCCGGTTACGTGGCTGACATGCGGGCCCATGTTTTGGCATGGTTGGTCACACGATGGTTGACTCGTTGTATGAGCATCTACACTAGTACTTTTATGTGACATTTTGGAATATGCTCCCATGGAAGAAAAATAAACATCCAATCAATATCTAGTGACTAAGGATGAAACAGAACGTCTCGAACCAAGCCGCGTCATTTTCTCTGTTTAATCCGATCGCATCTATATTTTCTCCTACTTTGTTTCTGTTTTTCAAATGTAAAAGTAGAAAACAGTTGAGTTCAATTTAAACTGAATTTAATTGCAGATCATTATTATAAGGCAAATAGGCAAAGACAAGTGTGGATAATTGATATTATGGGTCGTATCATATAAGCAGCTCTTCCCCATCTCGCCTCCTAGAGTTGCCAATGTGGGACTAGCCTCACACCAAATTCATGGGGCGCTTGAGCTAGATGGGCAGGCCTTGTTACTATCTTTTTGTAGTATCGATGACATCTCAAATTTTTCTCTCTTTTTTCTTTTCTTTTTCCTAGTGAAAGAAACTAAATTGATAAGTTTGCTCCCTCCTACACTCCAAATGTGCCACATTGGCACTAGCTACTTTGTTATGCATTATTGGTCGCTACTCCGTATTGAATTTTTTTAACCGACTTTGTTCAATATAATTTTCGATCGAATGCTTTCTTGTATACGGAGTTCATTGCCAATGTGGTTAAAATGCTTTTTGGCGTTTATATATAGTCAAACACTTTTCGGTCGACCAACCGTTTGGGCCGTTTAAATATATAGTCAAACACTTTTCGCCTGACCAACCATATACAACTCTCCATTGGGCGTTTTTTAATATATATTAAATGCAGAAAGTATTAACACAAGAAAAGCATTTTAACCACATTGGCACTAGCTACTTGTTATGCATTATAGATCATTGAGTATATTTTCATAATAGACTCATTTGGAGATACAAAATCTTGTGTTAATACTTTTAATATATTAAATTTAATATATATTAAAACCTAAAAGATTGAATCGTATTTAGAATTTAGCCTCCATTTCAATTTTTAAGACGAGTCAAACTATTTCAAGTTTAACTAAAATTGTGGACGAGAATTGAAAAGATTTGTTACAAATAGGTATACAATGAAAATATTGGTAACAAAGAATGTAATTGTACTTTCCAAAACATCATATTAAATGTTATTATCTCATTATATGAAGTTGGTTAAAACTTGAGACTAGAAAAGACAAAAAACAACTTGGCATTTATAAGAGAGAACATTTAAAAAAACTGAAAAACTATCTACACCGTTTGAAACGGAGGAAAATAAACATAATAGGGTTCTTGTGACCAACCAACAGAAGTGAAACAAGCCGCGTCATTTTCTGAACCGAACCTACTTTTGTTACGACGACAAATGTAAATGTGAACCGACTACCTATCAATTTAAACTGGATTTAATTGACACGCCGATGCCGGGTCATGCGGTCATTAGTAGACGCATTTTGGTTTTGTTCGTTTTCTTCTAGCTACTGGTCGCATATAGATGCGCGTAAGGATAGACTAGGTCAGGCCGGCCCCATTATGGGCGTCCCAGATAGACGCAGATTGCGCTGGCAGACACTGTGCTTTTTGGCCTTGTTCGTTTTCATGGGGCTACTACTGAGCTTCATGGACTCTGCCTTAATACTATCTTTTGTAGTATCGATATAATAATAAAAAGGATAGACTTTTTTCTTTTCTTTTTCCTAGTGCCGGCCGATCGATAAGTTTGCTCCCTCCCCTACACTCCAAATGGTCGCTGATTTTGTTTGCTTGCATTATTGTGTTGACCCTGCATTGACTGTGCACACACAACTCAACTTTTCAGCTATAGCTTTCTTGTATCACGGAGTTCATTGCCAATGTGGTTAAAATGCTTTCTTTGGCCGTTTAATATATAGTCAAACACTTTTCAGTCCTGACCAACCGTTTTTCTTTGGGCTAATATATAGTCAAACACTTTTCGGTCCTGACCAACCCATATACAACTCTCCATTGGGCCGTTTTTAATATATATTAAATGCAGAAAGTATTAACACAAGAAAGCATTTTAACCACATTGGCACTAGCTACTTGTTATGCATTATAGATCATTGAGTATATTTTCATAATAGACTCATTTGGAGATACAAAATCTTGTGTTAATACTTTACGCATTTAATATATATTAAAAACCTAAAGATTGTTAATGAATTTAGCCTCCATTTCAATTTATAAGTCATTTTAAGAATCTTGGAGAGTCAAACTATTTCAAGTTTAACTAAAATTGTGGACAGAGAATTGTAAAGATTTGTTACAAATAGGTATACAATGAAAATATTGGTAACAAAGAATGTAATTGTACTTAGTTGACATCATATTAAATGTTATTATCTCATTATATGAAGTTGGTTAAAACTTGAGACTAGAAAAAGACAAAAACAACTTATAATTTATAAGAGAGAACATTTAAAAAACTAAAAAACTACCTACACCGTTTGAAACGGAGGAGGTAATAGGTTCTTGTGACCAACCAACGAAGTGACCGAACCTCGGTAGCATGTGAACCGACTACCTAGCTAGGATACGACGACACGCCGATGCCGGGTCATGCGGTCACGAGATGCGCGCGTGGAGACGGAGAGGTCAGGCCGGCGCCAAGCGTGGCGTCCCAGATAGACGCAGATAGACGCAGCTAGCAAGTTTTGGTTTTGTTCGTTTTCTTCTAGCTACTACTACTCATTCAGACTCTACAATCCACATCATATAGTATATATAATAATAATAAAGGATAGACTACTCATAGACCCCCGCCGGCCGATCGATCTCTGACTGGTCGCTGATTATGTTTGCTTCGCGTACGTGTTGACCCTGCAGACACTGTGCACACACAACTCAACTCCGCAGCTATAGTTTTCTTCTAGCTAGTGCTTCGTTCAGACCCCACAAATCACAATCCACATCATATCATATAATATAAGGATAGACTACTCATAGACCCCCGCCGGCCGATCGATCTCTGACTGGTTGCTGATTGTGTTTGCTTCGTGTACGTGTTGACCCTGCAGACACTGTGCACACACAACTCAACTCCGCAGCAACGTACAGTACTCCAGTTTCACATAGTAAAGTCACATCGATCGTTGTCCACGCGCCGTTGCCGTACGTACGTACCAAGGTTGAGAAACCAGCCAGCCCGTCGAATCCCAGCCTATCAACCGGGGCATCCGCGATCCAACACGTGTTGGCAGGCACACGGCACACGGAGCTCTCGATCGGTCTGGGACTCTCGGTGTTCCCCGTTTGGGCGACGAACACGCTCGCTTAACGGTTTCTCCTTGCTTGCCTAGCTTGCTTTGCTGCCCGACCCATGGCCATCCCATAGATCGACCTGCAGGCCAGTTACTTGGCTTGCATTGCATCGCATCCCCAGACCCTGCCCATGCACGCCTGTTAATTACTGCGAGGTGCGTGCTTGTTGACGACGCATTGCGCGTGGAACGTGCCTGCCTGTGCCTGCAATGCAATCCCGTGCCTCTGCGGTCAAGCTGTCCAGACATAGGCCCTGCTCTTGAGCAGGGGGCAAAGTCAACAAATGAACCCTGATACACTATTTAAATAGAGATTCATTTAAATAATTTATAGACATGTTACGTAAAAGTGAACCTGAAAAAGTCTTCAAGATCTCTCCACATTGAATCTATTAAAATGTATGGTGCATTAAATGTAGGTAAATAAAAAACAAATTACATACTTGAAAGTGGGACCGAATCTTTTGAGCCTATTTAGTGCACAATAGTATAATAATTATAAAATACAAACGAAAAGTGCTTCTTAACCCAACCTAAAATATTTCACCAACTAAACGCACCCACAGTTTTATTAAAACACAGGCTGAAATTAAGTCCGTTAAATGGTAAAAAAAACCTCGGTGCCTGTGCACCTGGTAACGTGAACGTGGCTTCACCCTCTTCAGTGTTGACGAGGCCAGCCGGGTCGATCTGGTTGCGTTCGCAACCGAGAGGATAGATACATGTGGTCAGCTTGCCGATCGTTATTAACAAGGTTTTAACCGAAAATCAACATCTTCGTGCCGGCCGTCGTCTCGTTCCGTTCCGTTCAAGAAACTATCGAACCTGATCATGACATGCCACGCGGGCATTTTTCGCGAAACACGACACGGGATCCAACGAGCAGCACCCAACAACTAAACATTTCCCTCGTGCCCGAACTGTAGCCATAAAAAAAAAACGCAAACGGATCGGCGAATATTTTCGGGCGACGCTCGAACAGTTAGGTTGTCCGATTCGTAAAGAGGTTTGCTGGAACGTACACTCCGCCTGCTGGGCCAAATTATATTGTCAAGGGCAAAATAATCTTGTAGTGCGTAACGGCTAAGTGTACGTATGCACAGCAGCGACCCAGTTACTTTCACTTTAATTACTCCATTCGTTCTATAAATGAATAGTCATTCTATTTTTCAAAAACAAGTCATTCTTATTTTTGGAGAAGTCAAATATTTCAACTTTGAGAACCACGAAACTTCTAATCGTGCCACAAGATGTAGATCCAAAGACACGAGGTGATAACCACGGAGGATGCGGGAGGGGATTTGTAAAAGTGTGTTAGGGCGGGCGCTTAAGTGTGAAATTACCTAATCTTCTCTTTGTCCTTGGATCAACATCCTACGACCTGATTAGAAATTTGCATAGTTTACACGGAGGGGGGTAGTTTACACCGAGATATGTTGCCTTCAACTTTAGCCAAATATATAAAATTAAAATATTATTATTTATGTTGCATAATTAGCATTATTAAATAAATTGCTAAATGTATTTTCATTATAAACATATTTGGTGATATAAGTGTTCCTAATATTTGGTGGCCCCAAAAGTTTGATTAGCATGAAACTCGTACAAGGGATAGAGAAAATATGTGTCATAGCAAATTATAAGGTCAAGTTTGTTAGCACTCAACGAGGAGCTCTATGAATCCAGCAACCAAACACTATCCTATTGAACTGCTTTGTAGATAAAGCTTCAAAAATGTACAAAGAGGAGCATGAGAAGGGGCCAAGAGCTCGAAAAAGGAGCTTCACTCCCCTAGTAACCTCCCTCTGGCTTCCGTGGACTCAGCTCGTGGCCATGGTCTGATTTGTCCCAATAAAGACATGTCGCCGTGGACAAGAATGAGACGGGGAGGGGCGGGGGCAGATCAACAGTGGAGTAGGCCAGGGGCGAGCCTGGGATGAGCATGGAGGGAGAAGATAAACCTAGATTGTCAAGGCAGAGAAACTAAAATTAAGAAATTTCTTCTATCGTAAGCTTGCATTCTGGCCTCCGTAGCATAGTGGTAGTGCGTTCGCTTCGTAAGCGAAAAAGGTCGCGAGTTCGATCCTCGCCGGGGGCTGTGTCTGTCGATGTGGTTTGCCATTTTCTTTGTGACTCTTTCCTTTTTGTTTTTCCCTCCAATTATGCTGGCTCTAAAATGAATGGAAAACATTGGACAACCATGGATTGACCTTTTTTTTATGCCACCATGGAAACCCGTGTGTTGAAACTGATAGCCTCCTCTTTAGCAAACAATCGGGCTTCAAATTGTTAACAGATGGTGAGAACAATTATACAACCAACGATTTTGTGAAGGCCTTACTCGTCTAAAAGTACTTGGCAGTTATATTCGCTCAAGTAGAGCTAACAGAGAGCTGCATAACCCATTAGGATTCTGTTAACACATGACACGAGAGCTTGCTGTTTCAAAATTTGCAAGTCAGGTGGTGCTGTAACGTTTGCACCACAAATGTTTGTAGCTGTAGCAGAATAACATTGCTCTTCATATGTTCTGTGCCAATTGTGCAGCCACTGTCAACAAAATGCAGCCCTTTTTCCTTGTGGAGCACCAATAGCTTCCTGTCATCCTTATATCTGACATGGGTTTAGATTAATCTTCTTGAATGGTCGATTTTTGAGGAAGATTGTATAGAAGCAGTCCGAGCACTAAGGTAACAACAGCAATCAAAAAAGATGTGCTCAAATTTGTTCCTTCAGGTAGATACGGCAGAGGCAGCGACAGGATATAGATGGAAAGAGGTACTGCAGGGAAGCATAGTGTTAAAATAATGTACAACAAACCAAACAGAAGTTAGCTTAAAAAGGGCTTGTTTGATTGTTTCCTTAAAGTTATAGTCGTGATTCATGACTCATGAGTTAATGTCAACTGCTTATCAGGAAATCTGTTCTAGCACAACTGCACAAAAAGGTCTGCATGGCACCTCAATTTTATATTTCAAAAAAAAAAAAAAAAAAAAAGCATAAAAGCTCCATATGCCCTTGCCTGGCTGCCTTGCACAAGCACTCTGCTTAAACATTAAAATGTGAAGAGGGAAAACAAACTGCATAACCTGCTAGGGTTGATGTTAATGAAGCAACCACTGCTGTAGACATCTTCACAAGATTAAGGATAGAAATGTTGAAGGCCATGTTCAGAGTTATGTAGAGAAGTGGTAGCAAAGGAGCTCCATGGCAATCTGAAAATCTAAACCATTAGCATGTGATCTTCATCACAGATTACAGATAATCATGGTCAAGACTG
The DNA here is from genome assembly GCA_015847255.1 of Hyparrhenia diplandra. NCBI lineage: Eukaryota > Viridiplantae > Streptophyta > Magnoliopsida > Poales > Poaceae > Hyparrhenia > Hyparrhenia diplandra. The sequence continues at coordinate 30,222 of JADLZK010000546.1, read as the reverse complement.
CAGGCCTCAAGCGTTTTGAGTTTGACTTAGCTAGCAAAGTGTTATACATTTATTTCATGCATACCAGAATAATATCACTCATCATACCAAAACGAAAAAGATGAGATGGATAATATTCACTTGTGGAAGATTTCAGGAAATATTTTTCCTCTCCAATCAAACCATATATTTGAAATTACATATTATTAGATAATGCTCCACTTATTTACCACCTGAATGTACTATGAGAAACAATACTCACCCTTCAGATTCCCTCCAACATTCAGAAAGCATGCAGCACCACAGTTTAGGTATGCAGGGAGTTGAGCAAAAGGAATCCCTTTCAAGTTAGAGAGAAATGGAAGGAGTAGGAAAATGAAAAGAGCCTGTATGGCGCAACAACAAAGATTTTCAGTGAGCAAAAGGAAGAAAATCCAAATGATTCATAAGCCAAAATGGTACAACAATCACAAGAAATTTCCAAAGAATCATAGAGTACCAAGGTCATAGTACTGGCATTCCTACTTTCAATACTGACTAGGAACCTACAGTTATCGAAAAAAAGTGAATCTCTATTATCTTACCTGGAAACCTGAACCAAAAAGAATTGACTACAAATATATCAGGCCGCTTTCCCTATGTAAACAAAAAAAAAAAGTTATAATTCATGCTTTTAATATCAGGAAATTAGTGACAAAAAAAAACAGAGGTTTAAACAAACCTCAAGGCGTTTTGCTCCATCAATGAAAACAAACTCCTGTAACAGTGTCAAAAAACTATATAGCTGGATTAACATGAAAATCCCACACAACACTACTCTGAAGTATGAACACTCAACCTTGATAATGGAAGCAGCAGCTTGAAATGCAGCTGAAGTCATCATTACTGCTGGCCAAAAGAATTTGACTTCAGAGAGAATCAGACCATCACTGGCTCCACTGCATTCATCAAGAAAAAGAGGATGACTAAGAAAAACTCAAAACATTTTTCTAATACATGCACCACAATGGTAACCTGCACACATGATCCAACATAATATTTTTTCTAAATTCATACTCTTCCATTCCAAGCTATTTGGTTCAGCATTTATATATTTTTATCTTGTGAGAACAAGTTTATTCTCAGAATTATGCCACTGAAAACTAGGAATAGACAAGAAATCTGTTGAATTTGAATCTACTGGTCAACGTTTAGACCACTAATTCTATGAACGAAATGCATGTCACTGTGATTATTTAGCAAAACAGAAATGACATCTGCAAATTCTCTTATATTGCCTGCCAATCCTAAAATGCAACCAGTGGTATCTAGAATGAACCAGGAGCTTTGATATATTTTTAGAGTTCGGCAGGAGCTTTGATAATAGTCAACAAGATCTTTACATGACCATGCCAGATTAAAAAATATGGTGTACAATATAACAGACAACTCATTTTTATTTAGTGCTTGTCATGGAAGTGCAATAGAAGAGTAAGGAAATCAAGAAGGACAACAATTCCAATACGCACCCAGCCACTGCTAGAATTACTCCAGTTGTAACAAGCAAGCAGCCAAGCATCTGATGTGCTCTATATTTCCTTCCCAAGATGAGGACAGATAAGATGAGCTGCCAAACCAGAAAAAGACTACAGAAAGATGGCAAGCATGTTAGACAATTTATAGGAAGATCACATGAAAAGTACTCTTGAAGGTGGAAGAATCCAGCGGATCTATACAAAAATAACCATGTCCAAGAAAGATTCTATGTCACTAGCAAAGGTAGAATGGAAAAAATAAGTTAACTGTAACTTATATAATTGTTATATAATAATGATGATTATTTAATAGATCAGTAAAAGAATGCATAAACAAGCATCTGAAAACACTTAGCCCACCATTCTAGCTACAAGAATTATCTAAGTATTGATCTAATGTAAGCACTTAGAATGGAAAAGAAAAAAAAACAATCAGAAGTGACCCAGTGGTATATGTAGTCTTATTTAATAGATCAGTGAAAGTTTTTATGCATGAAGTAATCAGAAGACATATTACCTGTGACAAGACTGGAATAGATGGCCCAGGCAACATAGCTGCGAGGACAGACAAATATAGAAACAAATGTCATTCAGTTGTGGTCTGAAGGAATCATACCACAACTACTGAACCTGCTACAATGCACAAACTTAAATAATGAGTTGTTAAGGGCGAAGTAGGAGCATCATTGATTACCAGCAGCGGCCATGCCTGAAGCAGCACCTAGCGCTTCCAGTAAACCAATTAGCATGAACTGTGACTTTGGAAGTGCTAACATTTCTCTAGTGACAATCCCAGCACGAAATCTTATGAACAGAATTGAGAAATACACTAGGACATACCTGCAAAGATTATGAAGTGAGTAGTTCAGTCAGTGCTAGTAGAAAGCAGTTTGTGCAAAGGAAATATGCAAGGACTCTACTGATACTGAATTGCATCTAAACATTACACTACACTTCATAAGCCCCAGGAAACTTAATTTTGACAAGCGAAAACAGTCAACGTAAGTCCAACAAATTCAACCAATCCAGAAAACTACAATCACACGCAGCTCATATAGCGATCTGTATATATAGCACAAAAAATGCTTAATTACACGACAGAAGTTGAGGTTTCACTGGAAGTACCAAGATTACCCAAATGTGGCGAACTGGGCGAGGAAGAAGGGATAATTCTTCATCGGCACGAGCGCCAGCTTGTAAAGCACCCGGTTCATCACAGCAAAGACCACAGTGGCGGTCGCTGCCGCCACGATCCCCGTACCACCAGCACCGCCACCACCGTCTCCGGAGCTCGCAGAAACCCTAACCGCACCGGCCGCTCGCGCTCCCTTCGAGCCCAGCGTCCCGATGAACCGCCTCCCGCCATCGCCACGGGCCGCGGCGAGCCCCAGGTGAAGCGGAGGCTGAGGCGGGAGCCGTAGAGCAGCACGGAGTTGCGTCGGGGACCGCCGTGGCGCTCCATTGCGGAGGAGGGGCGGCGGCGGCGGGGAGTGTAGGGAAAACGGCGAGAGGAGGTGCGGGGCGGGCATGGCGTTGAAGATTTCGGGGGTTGGTTGCCTGGCTTCTTCGGAATTGCGGCGCTGCACGCGGTTGCTTTTACACCTCGGATGCACAGGCAACTGTGCCAATTCACGTTTCGCTCGTATAGAGAATCTTGACTGGTGGGGGCCAATGGAGTCCAACTGACGGCGCCTGCCTCCACGCCCGCGCGCTCGCTCCCGGTCCCGGTCCCGGCCCGGTGGCTGCTCGGCGGCGGCGCGTACCTGAGGTGGAGGGTGGGCTGCAGGCGGCCCGCAAACTCGCGCGTCGGCGGTGGCGGCGACGCTCGGCCCTCCGCGCGGGCTCGAAGGAAGGAGACCCAGCGGTTCAGAGTTCAGATTCTCCCAAACCCTTGCCGCTGCCGCCGCAGATGGAAGTCTGCGACGAGCTGCGGTCGTTTGAGGCCACCGGCGTCTACCGCCTCGATGGCACCAGCACCGGAGCCACTTTCCTTGACCCGGTCCGCCTCCTCAACGCGTCCTACCAGCGCTTCCGCATCGTCCCTTCTGCGTACTACTCGCGAAGCTTCGCCCCTCAGCATCAGGAAGGCGAGCCAGAGATTGAGCGGCCCGAGAGACGGAGGAAGCGCAAGCGTAATCAGAAGCCCAAGTCCAGGGAGCTAAATCCCATGGAGCAGATCGCTGAAACCCGGCACCAGGTGATGTGTTACACTGCTAGTCTTGCTGTAACTGAGTTCTTTCTTGGATCATGGCTTCGCTTTGACAGCTTGCCAGGGGATTTAGAATTTTAGCTAGTGACAATTGAAATAATAATGTTTGTTTAAGAACTCTGGAATTTGTTTTACAAACGTAGTGAGTAGTGCTTAGTGCTTGAACTATAAGATGTTGTGGTTAACTTCTGCTAGGAAGCGAGGCCTTTACTGCTGAAAGCACATGAATCACTCATTAAGGCTAAACATCTACTCGAGTACATTTCCAAGACAATCAATGGCATCGAGCACACACTTGATGCAGGAAGTGGTTCTGAGAATAATTTCATTGAGCTTGGGACCTCATGGCGAGCACCTTTCTATGAGATCACTCTTTGCTTCCGGAAACCCCATGTTCTGGGCAATGAGGAAGGTAATGTAATGAAACAGATGATTTTATTCTTTTTTTACCATGTTTGAAGGTACATGATGCAATGTTAATGCAGTGTTTATTGATTCTAATTTCTTAGGTTCCTTTCATGCCCAAAAGACATCATTTCCTCTATTTAATAGCATAATCAGTGTTGAAGGGATCGACGAGGCGGAAGGAGAATTCCAGAATAGGCGTTATATTTTACCAAGAGGAAGTTGCTTCTTGATGGTACATAAATACCCTTGTTCTTTCTTACATATAGTTTCAGCTAACTGAATTATTTGTCCTTAATTTTGAAATGGCTTTTCATGCTTTGGGTCACCCGTTGACATAAAGACCGACTTCAAACGGGTTAGAGATCTCATTCCTTGTAAGTGAATGTAGTACCAAATTACTGATGATGGTTAAATATGTTCACATATTTCTATGCTTGTGATAATTGTGTTGTCACATTTACTTCTTTCCCTAATTCATTGTGTGTGACCCTTTTTCCTCTAGGTAGTCCAAATCAAGGGTATAATCTTATAGTTATTGACCCGCCTTGGGAGAATGGATGTGTTCGTCAGAAAGAAGCGTAAGCTTACTGTTTTGCGGATGTGATGTATTTTTCTATGAATATGAAGTGAACAAGTATTTAACAGTAATTTTCGTATTTTTCCTCTGTAATGTAAATAAAAGATAGAGTGCCTAGAGTACTCGGTGAGCCTAATGACCAGGGACGGACTAGAGTTAGAAACCATTGATGTCACTAACATAGCTATGATGGACAGGTGTTGTCATTGTCTCGTCCATAGTAATTTTCCATTGAATTTGCACAAATCATTGCTGTAAGGTGACAGCATTACTAGTACTTTGGTTCCGCACCTGCTAATGACTAAACCTTGGTCCACATCATGGAGGCTGGTTTTGCACTCTGATTTCTGTACATGCTCTTGGTTTTAACTAAATTTTACATATGCTCTCTAGCTGTCGTTCAAGTCAGAATGTGATGCCTTGCATTTTACCATTGTGCACCAGTTTTTTGAAGCACATTCTTTTGCCAGTGTGAATTTCTTGTATGGTGTCCAATGTAGTGCAGATATCATTATTTCCCTTAGGCCTTAGCTGACCATAGAACATCTAGGCTGTAGTAATGCATGAGTTGGCTGTGTCTACAAAACTAAACCATTTTTGGTTAGAATGCTTTCACGTTCATCGCTGTCAATCTTCTTAATTGTAATTTTCAACATTTATAGTTGGTTATAGATAGGAACCTTATAAAGTAATAAATCATTCATTTAAATGTTTATGCCACAGGTATCCTACACTTCCCAACAGATATTTGTTGTATCTTCCAGTGCAAGAACTTGCCCATCCAGCCGGAGCACTTCTTGTTTTGTGGATTACGAATAGGGAGAAACTGCGGGCATTTGTTGAGAAAGAACTGCTTCCTTCCTGGGGAGTGAAAGATCCTACCATGTTTTATTGGCTTAAGGTCTACATCCGACACTCATTTAGCACCTGCTGCAACAGTATTTTTCCTTGATATATTTGTTAATTTTATTATAGCGACATTACTGTTTTTCTGCATTTTGGTTCTAAAATATTTGGCAATTATAGGTGAAACCTGATGGTTCTCTAATTGGTGATTTAGACTTGTTCCATCACAGGCCTTATGAGTGCCTCCTCCTTGGCTACATAAATGTTGTAAGTTTAACCCACCAGTTTTTTGTCCCAAATCTTGACTTTGACTTTAGTTCTCCAGGTGTATTCTTAAATTCATTCATTGATTATATTCTCTGGATTTGTTTATGCAGAACACAGATGCTAAGCAAGGGTCAAACTTCAAGTTGTTAGAAGGAAGCCAAGTAATCATGAGTGTCCCAGGTGCTCACTCAAGGAAACCTCCCCTTGAGAGTATCCTTGCAATGCATAACTGTCCCTTGTCTTTATGACTGGAATAGACACTAATGCAATATGGCCTATTTAGCTTGATATAACAGATGTTCAATCACTATATCCTTAACCTGTACAAGAATTACTTTCAGAATATATTCCAGGTCGTAAACCTTCAAGATGCATCGAGCTTTTGCCAGAGAGTTGTTTCCCAGATGGACTTCTTGGGGAAATGAGCCGCTTCATTTTCAGGATACCATGTACTTCTCAGAGAAATAGTTTGATTGCCAAGAGCAGATGATATGAACGTATGAATTGTTGATGCAACTGCCACCTATGGCAAGTGGTTTGGCAATTGCATTGTACCTTGTGTTTCTCGGTATGAAGTTATTTCCCTCATCTATTCTAGTATCCAGTCACTTCATGACTGCTGTATTATTGGCTTGTAACACCTCGACATGTCTTTCTTCAGGTGGTGAGGAACACCACATCTCCAGATGAGTGTGCCGCATGCCAGTGACCTACTGTGTGACCTTTCGCTTCTCGGCAGTGCTTGATTGGTATCGAGTCCAATTTTTTGGCCAGAAGCTGGAGGTTTGGCGAATCCTATCTAGGCTGACCTGTGTGCTGGCATCTCGTGTTATTTCTTAGTCACACTGCCCTGCATTGCAATTTTCAGTGTGGTTCTAGAAAACTCAGATCAAGTGCTAGCAGGCAGTCAGATAGATGAAAGAATCTTGAAAGAATCTGTAGAGAACTAGATTCGTTGGATCGACTCATCTGCGTCCTGGTTACTTTCCAGCTACGATAATTTAGAACGTTCCTGTAAAGTAGATCAGAGATTTCCATTTCCCTGATCACTCAACTAAGGTTTGAAGACCATGGTTGCAGGTGCTGGTATCATAAGTTTTGCTGTATCCAGTGCCGATTTTATTGCTGATGTCACTTTCTTCCATTATTACGTGTCCATTCGTCTTGTCGTGTCCCTTGCATTGTTACATTATCTGGATGGTGGTTCTCCAAGGACTTCTGCAGAGTGCTTGTGAATGTTCATGGGAAGATCTTTGCCGACGAGAGCCCTGCCCCTCTGCCGGCTGCCGCAAGCAAACCAACGGAAGCCCGCCCGGGCTGCAAATGTGTCGAGACTTGGGGCGGCGCATGGCAATGCTTGTGCGTAACGGTACGAGGCGTCGTGGCGACGCCACCCTACCCTTGGTGCCCAGGCCGTTGCACCCGCAGCCGACGGCGACGCTCAGCCCGACACGGCTGCCGTAGTCTCCTGTTTCAAACATCGCGTCAGGGGTAACTCCGTCTTTCCGCATCCGTTTCAAACAGCGATAATGTAACAATAAAGCCGCTCGTCCCTGCCGAACTGAAGAAACACGCCCGAGAATCTTGACACTGCAGCTGCAAATGCCGGGCGTCAGGTCAGAGTCCCCCTCGCCGGAGGTACGCCGCATCCGGATCGCCCTACCACCCATCGCTTCCTCCAAGGTAGCCAGTGCCAGGGCGAAGCTAGCTGAGAGAGCCAAGACTACGGCCAATTCCAAGGTGAAGGGACGACTGGATGATCAAGAGAGGAGGGGCAAGAATGGAAGGCTCGTTCCGTCACCTAGGTGCATGACCTCGCCTCCTCTGATGCCAGTTGGCCCGGACGCGGAGAAGAAGAGGTGTTCCTGGATCACTGCAAACTCGGGTGAGTTTAATCACAGTTTTATGGCTCCTCCTTTTTGTTTCTCTTCTAGAAAAAAAAAATAAAACTGTATTTTCTTCATGGTTCCTGTAGCACATTGCAAATTTATAGAGTTACAGTTGAGACTTCTCCTTTGCCATATGCTCTGTGGTTGTGGTTGAAGCAGAATCAGTTGGATTTTAACTACCTTTGTTACTTCCTTTGTATGTCTGCATATTCCAAAAAATATATCCTGAGTTTGTAGCTCTAGAACTTTTATCCTTGAAAAGTCTGAAACTGGCGAACATGCATCTCTACTCTTTAGTACAGATAGTGATTCTGCATCAATAAATATTTTCAAATACCTAGGAAAGAAGTGCATTTTGTACAAATAATCGTTATCCACATCTTTCATACTACCTTTGCTGATTTTCAGTTTTGTGAAAGTATAGAATCGCTGTTATCAACTAATATCATGTTTTTTGGTGGCATAGTATGGTAACCTCCATTTCTTCAGAGCCCCTCTATGTCGCATTCCATGATGAAGAATGGGGAGTTCCCGCTCATGATGACCAAATGCTATTCGAGCTGCTCACACTTTCACAAGCCTTAGGTGAACTCACCTGGCCTTGTATCTTGAGCAAGAGGGAGCAATTCAGGTATGCTGCCCAAAACTCGAAACTCTGTTCATAGAAGAGGGTGTTACGATGTCCGCCGATGGATTCAGCCTTTGTACGGGGAGTTTTTATGGCTTCAACTCGCATTGGTATCTGAATTAACGGAAAAGAAGATAAATCTATTGAGATCAAGTGGAATTATGCTTCGTCGAGCCAAAGATTCGCCAAAATTGTAACAAATGCCAAGCAAATGCGTAAGGTACAGGGAATCTTGTATTCTTTATTCAGTTATTTCTTGGGAACTGAGCATAGCTCGGTTGGTGAGCTCTCCCGGTTGGGAGGCCACCGGTCATGGGTTCGAGTCCTCTGGGACGCATGATTTCCCACAAAAAATCCTCCTCGCCCGGCCCCCGTGTGCCAAAGCATGGTGTGAAGCCCGACCCTTCTCACGGGTGCGTGGGGCTCCCATGTTAGGGGGGGGGGTTGAGGGGGTTCCGGGATCCGGTGAGAAGATCTTCTTCTTAAAGAAATACGGGTGGGGACATCGTCCCCCGCTCGAGTCCTGGTTTATTCAGTTATTTGCATTTGCATCGAATCTTTTTGTTGAGTTTATCTATGATGGACGAGGACACAATGTGTTATTCTTCTTATCGCTCTTGTGATAAGGCCCAGTGCTAATATTTTGCTGTTTTACTTACCTATTTGGCATTTAACAACAAAGGGGGAAACGGTATCAGAAATTTGGCCACATTTAGCATTTTTTAGCATTTGTTCAATGCATATAAAAATAATAGTGAAATCACACTCAGCTTACTTTTTAAAGCTTTGCAACACAGCGATAAGCTGACTAGCACAACACTAAAACAGCCATTTCCTGTCCGTAATAAGCAAACAGAAATCCCAAGCGGTAGAGACCTCGTTTCATACATGGGCCACATCATGTACCATTTGAGAATCTGGATAATGTGATACATGGGCTTGTTCGATACATGATTTGAAGTTCACCGTGGTTTGATCAAACATCTTATGTGTAGTATGGTAGTACCATACGTTTCATAAATTCAGCATTCCATATGTTAAAACTTTCGAAATGCATACCTGTAGGTGGTTAAGGAATTTGGATCGTTCAGCAACTACTGCTGGAGCTTTGTGAACCACAGGCCCATAAAAAACGGCTTCCGCTATGCTCGCCAAGTACCTACAAAGACGCCGAAAAAGCTGAAGCCATAAGCAAGGTCTTGATGCGCCGAGGGTTCCAGTGCGTTGGCCCAACAACGATCTACTCCTTCATGCAGGTCGCCGGGATGGTTAACGACCATCTGTCATGTTGCTTCAGGTTTCAGGCTTGCAACCAGCACAGGGACAGTGAAAAACGATGTGAGCGCAGAGCCAGCATTGCCTGATAGAAGGTTGGGCTCGCCTTCTTCGGAAGATTCAGTTAACAGGGAGGTGTAGCAAGTCACTGAAGCCAACCTGAATTATAATTTTTTTTTATTTGTGATTGTCAGGACAGTTTGAAAGTGCATTCTGATGCTACTGAACAAGTGGTGTAGACTGTATATAACATTGTATATAAGATTGTGCAGCTTTCTGGGTGTGGAGGGCTTTCTCACATGTATCATATTGGTATTGTAGAATGCACTTTGATTGGGCTAGATGTAAAGCAGCTCTGGTGTGTTGTTTTTCTGAATGTACGGTATCTGGCTTGTATGAACAGACAATGCAGCTTACAATGTTCTATCTAGCAGTTTGCCATTTCATGGCTGTTCTTTTATTCCCCAACAAAGGAACCTTTCGTCTGATTACCTAACATAAGTTTCTTTATTCCAAGAACAATTAGCGGGTGTCAATTAAAACGGTGAGTGGATATGATTGAGTATACGGGAATATCAAGTTATATTAATCTTGCTTTCTTTTCCTGCTAATCCAAGATTAGCTGGCACTTCTGCATTTGATCTTACTTTTAGAAGAAATGAACATATAGTTGATCTCTGCATAAATAAACCTAGTAATAATGCAAGTACTTTCTATTTTTCTCATTTTGCATTTGCAAACCTTTTAAGACGTACGTACACGCACAAGTTGAAAAAAGATATGTATAGGTGTTCATATGTATATCGTACTTGCTGCTATAGTCTGGCTATCACGCGTACTACAAAAACACAGAGAGTGTTGTGTTGACATGGTTATGATGCGTCAGCCCTTATGTCATATACTTGCCTTGTATAGCAAATCACACGATAAAGATGGATTATTTCCCTTGAGAAGTGAGCCCCAAATCTTTAAATAAAAACAAAGTGCTCGCAAGAAAGCTGTCGCGCCTTTCAAGCGCTGATGGATCAAATGGTACGGTTAATCAGACACCTAATTTAAACGGGGCCGTCCCGGCCCGGCCATAATTAAACTAAGCGCGACACGATGGCCACGTTTCGCCTCGCCATGGCCGTGTGCCCGTGTCCTTCCACCTCAGAACGTCACTGGCAAAACCATTTTTCTAGTCGAGCAACTAAAGCCCTTAACGTACCAACACTTGGTCATATTTAAGCTCGGAATCCCAATATCACCCTCCTCAAGGCCGCCTCGGCGTCCGCGCGCGCCTCGCTCCGGCGACACCGTCGCCCGAACTCGCCTCGCACGTGTCGCCTCGCAGGTGGAGCCAGGTCAGCAATGTCCGTCCACGTCATGCCAGATCGGCACCCGTGTGAGCTTCAGCGTGTGGCCGGAGCATATGTGCTGCAAAGGTTAGCGAGTTGTTTAGTGGCGATTAACGTTAGCCTTTCGCCTTTAATTTGTCTGAATGTTCCAAGGTCCCCCTACCCTAGCTAATAAGAAGCCTATCAAAGCCATCATCCGAGATCCTTTGTCTCTGTGGCTTGTGGATTGTGGTTAAGCTAGCTAGCTTTACCGTGCAACTTGGGACTAGTTTATTAGGGACGGAGGAGCAACAAAGCTAAGTTTGGTAGCATTCATGGGAAAAGAAGAGGAGTATCCTAACAAACCATGGACTGAAACATGCCAAGTGTGCAACCTTGGGGTTGAAGCTTGCTTGCCATCCAATTAAACCCGTCGTCCCTCCTTAAAATGTGGCACAAAACTTGGCGCCTTTCGGGGAAAGCCGGGCCATGATTCCGGTTTAACGTGGCATTAGTGCTGCCGTTAAAACAAAGCCGCGAGTTCGTTTACACTTGTTGCCATGATGGTGCAAGCCCTAGTTCGTTCTGGCCGGCGTTGGTATACACGTGTTGCTCGGAGAGTGGAGGAGGAGGGATTAATGGTATATTGAATTTGTTTTTCCTTTTTTTGTGACAAATTGTTAGAAACTTGATTGATGAAAAACATACATGGTTATAGTGTAGCTAACTTGAACAGAACGATATGCACATTGCATATATTTATGGACGAAGAAAGCCATTAGAAATTACAAGTTTATATTAAACTTAATTATTATTAGAAGTGCTTTGTTTCGTTTCACACTTTCACGGGATGTTGATGATAGTAAAACCTCTGGCGAGGAATATGAACAGAAGAAAGAAACAGTGGGCAGTTAACAAGGGTTGGAAATCAAAGGAGGAGAACTTGACTTTTCTCTCTCCATTGAATACCTTGACCCATTGACCTAGCTATACGACACTGTTAAGCCACGCTAGCCAATAGGCCCGGTAGCACTAGCAGTAAACACGTCCGAAAGCTGACGATCAAGTCAGTTAAGGCAGGCGAGAAATTAGCTGCGCGTAACGACGAGACGAGCAGCATATGCTTGCATCGGTATTAGCACCCTGTCCTCTAATTTTTAGCAGGTCGAGCTGATCATTGCACTGAGAGAATTCGATGGAGGAGGCGATCACGCAAAGGAGGAGGACGAGATCGGCGAGCGAATCCGCCGCGTACGCACTTCGAGGCGGCGACGTACGTACGTTCCCTTGCTGCTGCGTGCTTCCGTTTGCTAGCAAGCGAGCTCCTTTGCCGTCCGTCCGGCCGGCCGGCTTGGCCTTGGCCTTGGGCAGTCGCTGTCGTGTGCCCCAGGCGCCCCACGACACCGCGCCCGAGCTGCTGCCCAATCCGGGCGCGGCCGCGGATCATATCGATCGTCGGAGATCTCCCTCCGCCATTAAACTAAACCATGCCTAGTAGACGCCAGCATGCAGCTCCAGGGATCCGCCGATTAGCTTAGCTATCTAGCTAGGCCGCTAATAAGCTAATCAAAGGAGAGGAGAGGAGGCGTGTAGCCCGTGTCCCGAGGAGATTAGGTTTGGTGGTCACACTCGGCGCGCGATTAGTTATAATGGCGTCGGGATTCCGCAAGTTGGAGATGGGGAAACAGGGACGGGAGGTGTCTGAGATAAGGATGGCACTCACTAGTTTATAGGTTTATATGGACAAAGCCAACGCCGGCTCTCGTACTAATCAACGCCCACTAGCGGCTTTTTCTTTTCCTTGTTTTTGTTTAAAAAACAGGGACTATAAGACTAATCAATTGCCAACTGGTGGTGCGTGCGCTGCCATGCGCATCAGCATCAGCCCATGCCATGCCAAAGGGGCCTCCTAGATAGCTAGGCATGTGACGGGGAATCACTCATGCACTCAGCCCGGGGTAAATGTGCTCTACTACTACACACACTTGGCATCTCTTTATTCCATCCAACCTTTGTTTTACTACTGCCAAAGCTAGTTTAGTTTTGTTTAGCACTACATGCACCCCTGCCCCCAAAGCCTCAAACCCTAGAATTTCGTGTAATTTAATACTAGTATATGCTGGGTAGCTAGAGATTGCAGGCCAGGAAATACATACATACATAGTCATCGATCATCAGTCAGCAAATAAAATGAAAATTAAGGAGCAACGAGCAAGAACAGGACAGGGCCAAAAGGAGGCGAAATTCAAGTCAAAAGGTGGATGCTTAAGTGCCTAATAACAAGCTCGATCTCTCCGGAGTTTGTAAATAAAAGATAGTATATGTCGCATTGCATGGTTGTTGGGAAGTAACCACGCAATTTACCGTGCCCTAAACATTTGCAAACAAAGCCAAGGACGATATGAATATGATCGTGTCGTCCTTATCCGGTCTCAAGGCTTCATTGGCTGGGCCGGCGAGGTTGGTGACAACAGGGGTTGGGGGGTCATGGATGCACGTGAGCCGGCGAGAGTCGTACGCTCAGGTCAGGCCTGATAGGTCCAAACCTAGTCGTACAACGTAGGGGCAATTGTTAAACTGATTAGTGTACCTTAACCTCTGGTGGTTAAAGCAAGGAGGTCTAGATTTGCGCTACCGTGTCTCCGATCCGATCCGATCCCTCTTTTATTTGTGCGTTTGTTCTTGTGCCGTGTCGACTCGTCGTCCCATAGCAGAAAGGAAAGGAAAGATGACGACAAAGTTTAAGTTCACGATGATGATGATGATAAATAAATAAGTACACTGTATGCCTAACTACTGATAATGCGCAATTTACATATAGTTACTGAAGGTAATAAATATTTCGTTTACACCTCGCATTTCAACGTCTTCATGCACATGCAATCTTCAATGGAGCTAGCACACGCAGCTACTACATGCATGCATCTGCCCATGAAGCCTGGACCAGGGCCAATCGTTGTACTTGTACAGTACTAGTATCTTGTACGTGTAATGTGTACGAAGTAATGCGTACGCTCTTACCGGAATTAGATAGGGCACAAAGAGTTCCAGTTGTGGACGTTGAGTTGCAAAATAAGCTTATTGCAATAACACATACTCGTTCACAGATGAAGATCAATTCAACCGAACAATTTTTAATTCCTCGTTCATGTGTACGGAGTACCTGCAGGTTTTATCAAGTTTATTTAAGTGGTCTAGCCACACAACTCAGTACTTGAAGCTAGATATTTAGTATAATTTGTTCTCCATTGAAGAGCATGAGCTACACGCCAATGGCGGTACCATGACACACTGGCCCAGAGAGACAGGGGCAGAATATATAACCACGGGTGGTGAAAAAAAAGTTACATTTCCATCCATATATATTTTAATTTGAGACCAAAACACCATATATACTAAATATATACGTAGATCATAGATGGGAAGAGCATGAGCATGAGCTACTCCTTTCCCCAAGATGACACACTAGCTAGTACTAGTACATCTTCAGTCTTTTCTTGGGGAAGAATTATACGTAGATGGGACTGCATGCGCATCTTCAACTTTTGATGGATGGATCGGAGCACCTGTTCAACGTGCCTATAATAAATCTACTACTAGGCATGCTGCATGTACAAAAAGGTCAAGCCCGCCATGCACTGACTGGCAAGTTTTGCTGCCTGATCAGTGCTACAGTGAAGTGCGTGTAAAGGCGCCGGCCGGCCGGCCCGGAGCAGCTACGCGGCTACGGCAGCGCCACATGCATGTAGTAGCAATGCTGGCGTCGATCGTACGTACGGGATACTAGCACCAGATGAGATGAGGTGAGGTGATGAGAGTGATGACTGCCCGGCCGGCGATCGATGATGCTCGTCACCTCGATCCAGCAGCCGTTGTCGCTGCTCTGACGCAATAGCTAGCTTCATCAGGTAGACTTGCAGGCAGGGCTAGCTATCCATCCTTGCTTGGTTCTTTCAAGAAATAGAAAAGAACGAGCAGCTACGGCAACGGCATGCGTGCTGTTCACACCACAAAAATGTGCCCCTGCCTGACTCGTATGTAGCCGGATCCTCTGTAGCTAAGCTTCACTGTCCAGCTCTCCTAGTCTCTCGGCTACGTACGCCATGCATGGTGATGACTGATGAGAGAGTTAGTGAGGTGCACACCGTTGGGCAGCTAGCCAATGTGGGGCGCCGGCCGGGCCGGGGGCCGGGGCCATTGGCGCACTTGCCATGCCAGTCGTCGCACCCGTACGACGGGCAGGTATCATCAAGACAAGACGCGCCTGGCTTTACCCTACTTTCTGCGATGCATCCGGAGTTGCTGCTCTCCACCCCAACCCCAACCCACACCCTCCTCGGTCCAGATGCAGCGTACGCTGTCGGGGCAGTCAGGCTCCAGAGCATTGAGCACCGGCGCCAGCGACTGGCCCTCTCTTGCCCGCGCGCCCCTCGGCGCCGGCCGCATGACAACATGTCCTGTTCACGCCGTGGTCACCACCACCCAGTCACCCACTCAGCGCGCGGCGGTGCCGAACTCAGCCTCTCAGCGCCATCCCCGGCCTTCCCCGGCGCCCGCTCGCCGGGGTGGGCGCGCTCCCAGCCGCACGGTCGCTTTCGCTCGAAAGCCTGCTGCTGTCTTGCGGATAGGATAGCTGCTGATAGTAGCTCTGGCCTTTTTCCCTGCGCTGCCTGCGCCGCCCGGTTGGCTGGTGGTGCGCTGCGGTGCGCGGGCACGGGAGATGCCGCCCGCGCCCAGGGACGCGTGGCGGCGGCGCGGCGAGCGCACGGCCCTCTGGCCCCGGGCGCAACGGCGCGCGAGGGGTCACGACACGTTCGAGGCGTCCCATGTGCGCGCGACGAGACTGCCGGGATCGACAGCGATGCCTGCCGATGCGATACATACCGACGGACGGACTGGCTGGCGACTGGTCCTCCCCTCGGCACGACATCACCGCGCACCTGCTGCTGCCTGCTGCTGCCTTTGCATCGTCTTTCTACGGCCCCCGCGCCCCACACACGCCGTGCACGACCGGGCTGCGGCTGGCTGCAGGCATCCGTGGCCCCCGTCGCGACTCCCATGCATGCACCATCGCCCGGGCGGGCCGGCCATATTCAATATTCCCCATTCACCTCGATCGATCGGGTGGTTTTCTCTGCTGGTCACCCAAAACTTGTGTGCAGTTTCTCAGTTGGCCGGCGGGCGCGGGCGGCCACTAGCGCCGATCGAGCACAAGGTTTTCCGGCCGGGCCACCAGGGACGCCTGTCAAGACGGACGTCAAATCTCGACGCTGTTGAAATGGCGATGGAGAGATTACGCTATGTGGAAGTCTTTGCTCGATCTAGACCGATCGATAGGCCGAACGGATTCTTCGTCAGATCAATATATATAGCGATATGATGCATCGAAAGAGAACGAAAACACGTACCGATCGATCCTGTACATATACTTCAATACTTGCTGTATGTAAGTGTAAGTATATATGGTTTAAAGATTTTGTTGGGCATGCACGAAAAGACAAGGTTATACTACGAAGCATATGTGCACAGTCCCCGCTTGCCCGGCCAGGTGGTCGTTGTCGTCCACCACCATGCAGTACTTCATGCACGCCGCGAATGTCTGTCTGCGCGTCCAAATCTGTCACTCGCCAAAAGGAGGATAGCAGTAAATTAAAGGCTGACTAAAACTGATCAATGAGCATTTCTAAAGAGAGCTAGGTTCACATCATCGATGTGCCCGGCTTTTAGATAAGACTTGGTGATAGCCACGCACGTATACTCCCTCCGTTACAATACTTAATCAATTACTTTTGCTTATATAAACCGTGTTTGACCTCTCTCGTCTTATTCATTTTTTTAATAAATATTACCACTTTTGTTATGACTTATTACATCACTAAAGATATTGTAATGACGTTTTGTTTGTTTTATAATTTACATAAAAAATTTAAATAAACGAAGTCAAAACACAGTTTATATGAAATGTTAATTGCAAGTATTGTGGAACGGTATGGAGACTATATGGCAAAACTAGAATAGTTTTCGGCTAGCGCAAAAAATGCTTCAGTAGGGGAAAAAATAATTTGAGTGACATGATGCATTAGACAGATACTTATACATAGCTGATCAAGCCTGATATATTGATGGCTTGTATTAGTATAACATTGTAATAGATGTTATTCAGCATACCATATTAACCTAATTAAGGCTCGTTTGGATACTTAGAATTGAATTCATTTTAATAAATAATAATCATAAATGTGATTAGCCCCCGTCTTTGTCTAATGTAATAGGATAACTTGATGCACACTAGGGAGGGCCTGAGCATTCATGTCCTACTTATTGACCCCTGGGGTAAGGGGCCGCTAAGGCGCGTTGTATTGACAATTTTTCCTACCTTGATATTAAAAGATTGGCAAACCTTTTGCGTGATTGAGAAAAAAAAAAATAGCCCTATATGTCAGGTCTCAAGCATTCATCCAATCAATATATATAATTTTGAGGCCAGAAAAAAATCACAACAATAACATGGACAAAGCAGATAAGCAAGAATACTAATCCAAAAAAAAATTAGAGATGCCACCGAGGATCATTTTGGAGGAGCAAACAAGCACGATTTATTTATAATTAATTAGCTGATTAAATGGTGTGCTGTGTGGGTGAACTAGATTTTTATTTATTTCTTACGGATGACAACCCGGCTGTGTGTCAATGACAAGTGGGACCATTAAAATGACATGTGGGGTTTTGGGTGGCAAATAAATCCATGAGAGTGTCCGGGAACAAAAGAGGTGGAAAATATTGGCAATGTCAAATAAAAACCCATAATAAAAGAACAAAGAGGTGGATATTAGGAATATCAAATAGTTAATTGTATATATAAGATAAGATGCTATTACCTACTTTCGTGTGAAGAGGAGAGCTGCATATGAAACGGAATCTTAGTCGTTATTACTATTTTCTCAATCACACAAAGATTTCGTGTTCATGTATTAAGAAATATTTTTGGTACATCGAGGATGACAAATGATACTTAAGAAGCTTAGGGAAACCCTAGCCATTCCATGTCTATCCTATTACTTGTTGTAGAAGACAAGGGAGGTGCTTGCGTCGGCTTTTGCCCGAATCCACTGGTCGACAAAGATATTTGATTACCGCCAAGAGTGCTGGAATTGTGTTGGCTCCATAGAAGCATCGTGTGTTCTTCTCCTTCAAATTTCTCATGCTAGGCATTTGCATTTTCATTGTTAACACCAAAATCAACCCTCTTTAAGTAATATGTTCATCAAAGGCGGCAATGCAGGAATCTTCCTCGATGGCAGAATCAGTGCTCTAGCTCTGGCAGTTACCTTGTTGGACCGGATGCATCTCAACAATGCTAATCTTTTCTCTGACAACAGCTATTGGTTAAGTAAATCAATGGCTCTGATCTTTCCAACCCCTGGACTAGAGAATCCAAGCCCTACCTCTCAAATTGTCAGCTCTACTTTGTTAGATTCAAGCTGCAAGGTTCGCGAGATCAGGAGAAATCAAAATCAAATGGTTGATTCACTTGCAAGACAACAAGCCTCACTGCTTTACATTTGAATTAGTTTTCCTTTTGAGGATTATGTACTAATCCAGGGTTATGTTAATGGGTGCCTAACTCTTGAGTGCACGATTTGTACCATTAATTAAATCTATAATGGTTCTAGCGGGCTCGTGTTGTTAAGTTATAAATGAAGTGAGTGAGGGTGTGTCCGAGCCGATTTTGCAACTCCCAGTCCATTGCGTCCTAGTCGCCACAGGCTAGCTATAGCTCCTTAATTAGGTGTGCCCTGCAACATTGCTTCTAACGATCGATAGTGCAATATTGACCCATGTGCATGAAAGCGTGACGAACAACTCCTTGTTGTACAAAGATAAAGATAAAAATAAAGAAAGTGGAGAAGCCCCGAGGCACGAGAGGGCGTGATTGCACGTACGTACGTACGTACGTGTGGACGCGAAGCACTGATACCGGTACTCTTTTGGCGGCCATGCTTGCAGGAAAGGACTGCGAAAAACTTTCCCCCGGTTCCTCTCGACCAGTACCTAGCTGCGATGCAAGATAAACAACAGTACACGTCTCTCTCTGGCAGGGCTCTCAAATGATGAGCCGTATAGTAGCTAGGTGTAGCCTAAGCTACTAGTAGGATGACAAGAGGCATGGCATACATACACTAGACACACACACAGGTGATGCTCCTTGTACCTAACCTAGAAGGCTTTTGAGGACGACGCGAGTACTGCCAGCTCTTTTAAAGTCATTGAGCACGAGGTCGTTGAAGCTGACTGACCCCCAGGACCGATGCTCCATGCTGATCGAGGGATGGTTCCCTTTGTGATTTGTCCTTGCAGTTAGCCGGTTGCTCAGTCGTCCCTCTCCTTGTACTGAACTGACACCCCCAATTCAGCTCGACCGGAGGAAGAGTGGTTGTGTACTAGCAGCTACTAGTAGCTCGCATCAATAGTATTTGACCACATGCACGCATGGATAAGGAACAGTGCACGTATGATTCAACTGTTTTTTTGCATGCCGGCCCCGGGCACGGATACATGAGAGGTAGTGTACGTCGTCGTTATTCCACGACGACCTTGAGTTTCTTTTCTTCCAACTGCAAGGATCGGAGAATCTGGGTGCCAAACCATAGCTGCCCATTTGGCATCACATGCGCTTTTGTACATATCGCATCACCATGAGAATTGAGAGGAACGCGCAAAACTTGCCTGCTGGCTGGCTTTTTTCAAGGCATGTCGATCATGAGATGATCCCAATCGATCCCGTGTCGATTGGCTCGCCCTCCATGCATCGATCGATCGCGTCGATCGTGGGAAAGCACCACTGTTTAGACGATATCTCTGTACGTATGTAATGAAGCCGTGCGTGCAGCCAACTCAATGAGACGCAGAATAAAGTGACAATGCAACCAGCTGCGACGTCGACGCCGAGAGAGAGACCAAAGAAACCCCCTCTCTTCCAACCCATCCATCATCCCCAGCTTATTAGGTCCGTCCGATCCATCCGAGAGAACACGTCGCGGTCAAATATTTACACGATCGACGGGACAGAAATATAATGCTTCAACCTTCACGTGCTCGAACGATCGCCCGGCCCGGCTAGCCTGTTGTGCTTATCACCTGTTGTACTTATTTTTTGCCATGTACTTTGCTTGCGCAATCCGTTGCTTGTTTATATAATAATAATCAGCTTGGTCTCGAAATGGAAACTTAGGTGCGGTGTTTTTGGTTTTAGAGAAAGGTGGTCGCACGCGTGCATGCAGAGTAGCTCACGTCAGTCGCCTTGGCGCTGCTAGGCGGCTTTGGTCTCGCTTGTGCGAATTGTGATTGTGTCTCCCGGACCCCGGAAGCCGACAAGACCAGACACGCGCGCCGTGTGTGCGTGTGTGTGTGCGATGGTAACTTATGCATCTGAAACACTGCTGACGTACTCCCAGTTTCAACCAATCGGCCGGCCAACCGCCGCTTCTCTTTGACATCACACGAGTACTCAAAACCGCTTTCTTGTTTTTAATAGTAGTATAATAAATCCAAATCCATCTATTCCAACTTTGTTTTTTTTTTAATCAAAAATGGCCAACTATGTCATAGTATATTTTAATACAAGAGAGTACCACTGCTTTCTTTTCAAACATTTTAGGGTTTCAAAACAAGGAGAGGGACGGCTTATATAAAAAACAAAAGCTTCACACGCGTGTGCTGTTTCAACCTTCCGGCCGTCACGCTCCTTGGACTTGTCAAATTTACCCTGCGCGCTGCTGGTGGTGTCACTGGTGTGGCAAGCCGCAAGCGTGTGGCATATGCAGCCATCGGCATCGGCAGAAAAAGCTGGCTAGCGCGGTGAGAAATAAAATCCAGCCGGAATTGACGGTTGCCGCGACGAAAATCCACCGATCGACCCGATCCGTGTCTCAGTCCACGGCCATACGTGCCGCGCGTCCCTGTCCAAGAAAAGGCGCCGTCGCTGCTGTTAAATAAATTATATTAATCGCGAAATGGGGATGGAAGCCCCTCCGTTTCTCGTTAATTTTCCATTATCCATAAACTACCAGCACTAGAAGAAGCAGCTACGCACGCACGCAAAGCTCGATCTTCTCGGCCGGCGAGCTCGAGTGACTGTGACAAAACTGCCCGCTTTCTCCACAAAATTTATCGACTCCGGCCGGCCCGGCCTCAAGTCCCAAGTCCCAACCAACCCAAGTTGGGAGGAGAGAGCACAACGACGCAACGCGCTCTTCCAGTCCGGCCAGCGAGCGAGCGAGCGCCTATAAATCCAGGGCCGGACTCCAAGCTCACGAACTAGGACACAGGCAGCCGCTGGTCTTGCGCTGGGCAGGCAACCAACCCAAACCCAGCGCGGCTAGCTAACACGCTCCTATACAAATATCCGAGCTGCGAAAGAGCGAGCGAGCCAGCGCAAAGTAAAGCGGGACCTGTGAGTAGCAACCATCAACGGCGACCGTCCGGCTCCAAGTAGTGATAGGCAACTGAGTGAGTATCAGTCGATCTTAGCTACGTACGTACATGCGTAAGCAGCGGCTCGATCTAGCTCTCCATCCCGTCTTCTTGCTGTTGTCTACCTATACGACTCAACAACCATGGCCTGCGAGGAGGAAGAGCTGTTCCCTGTTCCCGTCCTTCGTCTTCCCGAGAGCTTCGCGAGGCCGCCGCCCCGGCTATTCCGGTGAGTGCTATTTTTCTGTGTTTACTCCAACAAGCAAGAGATGGGAGGTCGAACAGATCAAGGCGCGGTAGATAATAATGTTAATGTACACATGTGTGCTAGGTGGTAAGCAGAAGAAGGTCAGCGGAGAGAGGACGAAGCCGCGGCCGTCGGCGGATGGCGGCGAGTAGGGGCGAGCAAATAAAGCGGCGTGGCTCAGCGACGAGCAGGCGCGGTTCCCCGAGTCGGCTTCAGGAAGGAGCGCACAAGCTGGAGACGCCCCGCAAGTATAAGCTGGCCAACAAGCTCGGCCTCGACGCCCGCAGGTGGCCGTCTGGTTCGAAACCGCCGCGCCCGCCGCAAAGCAAACTCAGCTCATGGAAGAGGAATTCGGCAAGCTCCGCCGCGCACGACGCCGTCGTCCTCGAGAACTGCCGCCTCGAGGCCAAGGTAATGTGTGTAACGAATCCGAGCGACGGCACCCAAATTAATTCAAATCTGCGCATTGGCCCGCTGACATGGCCACCTCGTCATAGTGACGGAATTCTTTCCCCCGTTGCTGCTCATGTGCTGCTGCTGATGCCCAACTCCATGCATGTCGTCGTCGTCGTGTGCAGCTGCTGAAGATGAAGGACAGACTGGCAGAGTGCGAAGGAGGACAAGAGGAAGCTCATGGCGGCTGCCGCGGCAGGCGGAGGCGGCGGAGCGGGCGCAGGAAGCAGCAGCCCGAGCTCGTCGTCGTTCTCGACGGTGACGCACCGCCCGGCGGCTGGTGGGGCAGTTCGCGGTGGAGCCGAGGAGGCCGCCGCCGCCGACCTCGCCTACATGAGCGAGTACGCCTACAACAGCTACATGAACCTGATGGGCTTGCGCCCGGCGGCTACTTCGGCGGCGTAAACTACATCGCTTCGGCTGATCTCTGATCAATCGATGAAGCATAGACGAGGAAGAAGAATCGGGATTGACCGGCTCTATCGGCTAGGTATTTTCGTGTTAATGGATGGATGTATGGATCCCGTGCCGGTAGCTCAGTAGCAGTGGTGGCGAGCGATCAAGTCGCTTAGTATAATCAGTACGACGTCTATCATGTGTCCTGACGGTAATTAAGTCTATTCAGTAGTAACTTGTTAAGCCATGTAGATAATTAGTAGCTGGTAATCTTAATAAATCCGTGTGAATTATCATGCAAGTGCTTATCATGAACTATTGGTTTGCTCGTGATGTAATAATGGGGGAAATAGGGTAATCGGAATCAGAAGATGATAACGTAAATGTTTTGGTGTCTTCCTGTTAGTATTTTTCTTTGTCTAATGAATTACAAAAATTTGGACTTGGCCCAGTGTTCGAGCTTCATTGTGTTCCCGGCTTGAGGCTTAAGCATCATGAACACGATCCATTGTCTTCTCACTGCCCCCCAGTTCAATTATAGTCTTTTTAATCTCTATCACAAATCAAACCCTTTTTTGAAACTCTGATAGAAGTAAAGAAAAAAAATGAATCGACATCTGCGGTATGAAAATTAGATCCATCTACTAGTGTTATAACTTATAGGTTATACTTGTACTTCCTAAAAAACTTGGTCAAAAGCTAAAAAAGTTTGAATTTGAGGAGTAGATGCTACTAAAGCATGATGGCACGTACATATCTAGTTACATGAAGACATTAACAGCCCGACTGCGTAATGCTGCCATTCCTAAATGAGAGACGCTGATCTTTCGTGACCTCGACCTTTAAATAGCTGCACGAGATTAGTCCGCCTGCATCCCCTTCTCCCCGCTGAAATGGCCGCATTATATTGGTGACACATGGGATGTCAAATCTTGGCCGTGTTGATGGTTATGAGGTGTGCAGAACCATGCATTTCTCTGCTAATCACTAAAGCAGTGATTTTTCTGACTTGAAAACACTGTTACTTGTATGTTGAGCATACAAAAAAAAAACTCGGTCATCGGATAAAGACCGCCTGACTCACAATGATCGAAGAAGAAAGTCTCGCTTTCCCGACCAAGAAAATCCGCAACCCCGTTAAACAAGTGATGCGTCGTACTTCCTGAAATGACCCGGGCTCTAAATCAGAAAGATACCAAGAGCTCCATTAACTTATCCCCACGGACCCTTTTTTTGAGAAACCAAATAGGCCCAGACCCTACGGGCTTTTATTGAGAAGGCGCCCCCACCTAGCAGCTAACTCGTGACTCGTGGATCGAGCCATGCATCGTACTCGTCGCCTTTGGTCATGTTGAGTATACACAAAGACTAACGTAAGCCTGACCGCATCTTAAAACAAGGATGCGTCATGATCTGAAAAATAAATCAAAATAAAGAGCAATAATTGCAAGTCAGCCTCTCCCTTCGCGGCGCCCAGTCGCTACTCCAGCACGGCGCCCGTCAATCACGACGACAAGCAAAGCGAACAAACCCCAGCGAGCCCGCCGATCGTCAATGCATCAATCATCCGCTGCGTAACCGGCGACCTCCCATTCGTCGTGAAGCACACGCGCGTCCTCTCAACTTCTCGTACGCCGTCGCCCCGGTGCAGGTTCTGTGTCCCGAGGCGGCAGGTGGGATAGATCGATGGCTCATGGCACGGCGGAGAAGTGAGCGCCCGAGGGCGCCGCCACCACCACTACTGCTCTACCACCTTTGCTTACTCCTGGAGCATTCTTATCCGCCTGAATTGTACTTTGTGGATTGAACAGGTATCAGATTTTTTCGGCCATTTCGGTGCTACCGTCCAATCCTGACTCTCTGGTCCCGTAGTCACAAAACTGTGCACTTGTATGATTGATGAGTACGAGCCCTGTAATACTGGAAGGATGAGGAAAAATCAAACCTGGAGGAATTTCTTTACAGTCCACAAATGTTACTCACTTGAAAAAAGCATCGTCGTTACGAAAAGCTGACGATTGGTTCCAGGAACGACAAGGCGCCTTTTCAGCAGATGAAAGAATAATGGATTAATAATATACAAATCACTGAGTAGAGTACAAAGGGGGTAGAATCAGGAAATTCACCCCTCCCCAACAGAGCGAGCGAGGCAAATCAGCACAATAAGGCAACAGTTTTACATGATACAACATCAGGCATCTGACTTTTACCGACCAAAAATAAGTACCTGACAGAGCTGCGGCGCGTGCACTTGCCGATGCAATCGGATCTTGACACTGCAAGAATTAGCACAACGACTTGCATTGGTACTGCAAGTCGCACTCACAGGGGCGCCAGGCTACCCCATTTTTCTGGGAGACGCCGAGCTGGGCTTCTCGAGGAACAATGGAGAGGGGACCCTCTTTTCAGCAGAGATGTGGAAAGGAGAAGATGATGGCAGCTGTCGGTGACTTGAGAATCGAAGAGAAACGGCTAAATGGGTTCCTCAGCCGCCTTTTCTCTGAGTCTTCAGGTGACTGTTTGGATCATGTTCACTGAGAGTCTTAAGTGACTCTGGGAGAAGGCAGCTGCAGATGGCAACTGACAAGGAAAAATGCGCGTCATCATAATATGAAAGCTATGGCAACAAACTCCATGAGCAATAAACAGTCCTGCTAAGTGAGAGTTGAACACTAAAGCCTGGCATCAAACTATACAAGCTGCCCCGGTTCCTTTAGTTGGGCATGCTATTGAATTCAACAAACCTGCTGAAAACATATGACTAAATTTTTGTAGTGCTTTTGTGGATGAAACTATTCACTAGAACCCATCTGCCCTCTTTGCAGGATGATTCAAGCTAATGCCACTCATCGCATGCCAAATGCACAGTTACTGAGTTACTGCTGTTGGCCCGATATGGTGTGTGTACCAGCAATTCACAGGAGTGAGAGCAAGACAATGATAAACCAGAGAGTAAACCCGCATTTCTAGAAAGTAAAAGTGGATACAATAATTTAGAGCTTAAAAATGGTGGCAATGGTCGCGCTGCTTCGCGTGAATACCTGACTATGCACCAAGTAGCACTTAAATCACTGTCACCTTTGCTATGTGGAATCAGTGAGCTAGTACAAGCATTAGCACATATGTGTAAAGCTATGGTACCTATTCTGGCTTAAGCCGATTCACCCATTTGGGAATTTTGTTTCCTCGTCAACTTGTAGCACATATCCTGCAGAAGTGGTTACAGTTCTTCGTGATAAGATGGTAAGTATCTCCATTGTAGTTTACTGACTGCAGCTCCATGAACTGCCTAACTTGGATTGGATCCAAGCATGTTGTGCCAAGAAATATTGGATTTTTCTGAACCTAAAACCAGGGCATTGGGCGCAGGTTCCCACCAAAGACGCGGGCTGGTGAAGTCATGTGCTCGAAATGCATATTCAACACTCATGAACTGTAAA
Organism: Hyparrhenia diplandra; assembly: GCA_015847255.1. NCBI lineage: Eukaryota > Viridiplantae > Streptophyta > Magnoliopsida > Poales > Poaceae > Hyparrhenia > Hyparrhenia diplandra. The sequence continues at coordinate 4,302 of JADLZK010000546.1, read as the reverse complement.
TGGAAAAGAGAGGCACTCAAAATATATGACATCTGGAGAATTCAGTTGAGAAATCTTATTATTGCGTATAGAGAAACCATCTATACTATATGCAAAGCAAGCAACAACAGAACTCCCAGGGATAACTATCAGCAAGTAGGTTTGAAATGCCAATGCCACTGAGTCAGTTAATGCGTCTGAGACAGTCAGCAAGAGACACACACTATATCTGCCTTTTAAAAATATTCCAAAAATAGCTGAAAAATTTGCACCTATTTAAATTCGCATGAATACATACTTCATCATGCCATCACATATATAGTTCAGTCTAATTCGTTTCTGAAAAACCTAGTACATTCAAAACATGTACACTTTTATTAATGGAGAACAAAAGTGAAGATCTAGGCTAGTCAATAAAAGACTAAAATTGTTAAAAATGACTGGCAAGAGAAGATACAGGACCTAACAACCCAGATTGGATCATTCAGAAATTAAGATGTAAGTTTATTCAAGGATGATTGCTAGTGGCATTGAGTATTTAACAAGCTTCTAAATTACTTCCTTTCCCCCATCCAATATCTGATCAGTGACCGATGCTACCCATCTTCGAACTACCCCTCATCATCCAAGACTTCTCCAAACCAATGCACCATTCCTACTCATATCCTCCTCCCTAGTTCTCTTCTTTCTTTCCCTAGACTCCAGCTAGCATTAGCAAGTGTGCCAGAGAGGACTAGAGATTTCATGGGCACTAAAAGATATCACTGTACAATACCCCTCTAAAAACTGGACTTGGATCTATAAAGCATGTGTACATAAGGGAGGATGATGACTAGAGATTTCACTACAAGCAGGGAACCTAAAGAAAATATCTTAAATCACTACTAAACCCCTATAACACTGGATTCTGGATCTGCAAAGATCCCTTACCTCCAAGGTAAAGTTTGGGTACTGATTTCATCTTTTAAAGCCAGCTTCTCAGATGAAAAAGGTGTTTGGTACACCAACAACATCAAGAAAAGCAATCATCTTCTCAAACCCCAGTAGATAGAAGTATTTCTTCTACAAATATTGTAATATTTTTATTTCCTATCACAAAGGCAATATGGCATAGAACACACCCATATCGCTCTCATGTTTCTACAAGGTAAAATGACACCTAGTGAATCTTAACGATCTATCAGCTAGACACGCCACACATCACGACAGCACAAATATCTAAATATGTAGCCTCATCTAGGCAAGGTGAAACTAAGCAACTCCAAGGGGCTTATTATCCTTTGAAAAGCAGAAATTTTACAGGAACCATTCACAGGGAAAACACAGGACCTCGAAAAGTCCCCATGTTCCAAACAGGCCCTAATTGTTAATAGAACAGATAGGATTCCCCTAATGTAGCAAAAGGGCTGTTTCCCTTTTAACATACTATATATGCAGATAGGATTCTTAATGTAGCAAAAGGCCGTTTCCCTTTAACATACACACAATGACAACAAAAGAAAACAATTACCTCACACACAGGGTGAACTAGCAGATAGGATCACAGTACTAGAGCAGCAAATGTGAGCTAAAACAAAGTCAATGTGATGGCTGTTTTACTTTAATACTAGTCCTGCTGCAATTTTTCAAGTATAGATGAGGAATTAGCTAAAACATTGAAATAGCAGGTGACAACCAGCATTTGATTATGTATTACACTGGGGAAAAGAGAGATGGCTGCAGTATAGCAGAGAAAAGAACCTTCAATCTCCTGAGTGAAATATGCCCAGGCCTGCCCAATATATATATAACCATTCATCGCGTCAAAATCATACACAATAAGATAAACGGGGGTATCATCTCGAGCCATTGACTGCACACTGAACCCGCGAACAAAAGAAACGCGATGGCAGACTTTCCCGCCTCAATCTGCTCAGTTGTAGAGGCGGCTAAGGGACCTCCATTCGGGCCACGCTTTTGTCCTTAACTTCATAGCCTCCCTTCCTTTCACATAATCAAATAAGATATCAGCATATGAAGGGATCTACTTCAAGAAACCACTTTTAGAAATTGATAAATTCAGACAAGACAGCCGCCATAGTTGTCCTCTCGAAATATTTTCCCTGGGAAGTAGTCAAAGTGATTTCCGTGGCTTCACACATGTCAGCAATGAATTTGGTTGTTTGATATGCCAGCAACAAGAGATTGCAAAAATAGAAGCATTCTAAAACAATGTATCCTCATATGTGATTTTATTGCAATCTTAGACATACTTTCCTTGTATATAAGAAAAACCAAAACAAAACTAGTACATTGTGTTCGTCCAAGTACTATTAGCTGGCTATGCACTAAGCTAACATTTGAAAGCTCCAACGTACAACATCCAGGAGCCTAGGAGTTCCCTTGATAATCTTCCCTAGGACAATGCAGTTCAGAGCAGAAACAATGGACAGTAAAACTAACATAGGGTCAGGGCAGGCTGGGCCACACTGTAGTTGTGGTTTCGAAATCTAGCAAAGCAATTCAATCTGACACAATGCATTGCTGAACGAGTACATAGAAAGAGTGTCAAAAGGCACAATTGTTGCTATACTTTGAACTCTGAACTCTCCTACTGCTAACTGAAACTAAAAGACAGTGGACAGATCAGGATCCTGTTAAAAGGATGCTTTTCATTACGTTTTGCTATGGGCATTGGGCAATGCAGGAAGTTTATTCAGTCTAGCAAAATACCCACCCAGGAGAAAAGCAGAGACGGAGCATCTGGTTTCAAGATTGAAACACAAGCTAGGCGGGTACCAAATCGCAATTGAAAACCATGTACCACAAGACTCCATTACTGCTAGGCATGAAACCTCTGCAGAGAAGCGTAAGACATGCACGTACATCACGGCACCGACACCACGCGAACTCACCAACTGCTTCAGTACAAGCAGGGAAAGCCGCACTACTTGAAAAGGAAAGCAACGTCTGGTACCCGACAACGGATTGAACCCCAGAAATAATTCCACGGCCGTACTACGCGTTCCGGATAGGGGAGAAAGACACAATACAAACAGGCGAGATGTTGACAGCCATAATTCCACCGGCGGACCCAATCCACAGTACCAGAGAACTGAGCAGCGGCCCGAGAATCGAGACAGGCCAAGAAACGCAAGAACGCAGGCGAGCGCAGATCCAAGCCAAGATCCTTGCTGCATCGTTCTTGCCAAGAAAGAAAGCGAGCAGCGGGCTGGCTTACCGCGGGAACCGAGGAGGGCGCTGGAGGACGGGGTGAGGCCGGAAGGCGAGGCGAACGGTGCTGCCGAAGGCGCACCGGCAGCACAGTGCGGCAGGCGGCTGCTGGGACGGGGAGGATGGATGGGAGCTCAGCTGGAGAAGCAAAGAATCCGAGGAGTGGGGAGGATTCCTGGAGCCTGGAGGCGAGGCTCCAGGCAGCAGTAGTAACTGATGGTGGTGGGGTGGTGGTGGCGTTGCGTTGGTTGGCTTCGGCGAGCGCGCGCGGGGAGGTCTCGTGATGGCTGGGAAAAGCACCGTGGAACAGGAGGGGCCTCACCGGAGGTGGGGTTGTTTTGTAATTTATCGCCTTGTCTTTTTATTTCACATCTTTCTCAAATCTCACCCTCTCTTTTTGAAAGCTCTGCGGCAATTTGATTTTTGAATTGATCGATGAGGAGTGAGTGAGAGAAAGGACGGTCAGCATGGAGAGGTGTGCTCGGGCGGGTTTCAGGGGGCAAAGTGCCAGAATCTCTTGACTCTATATACCCCTTTTTGATTTGTTTATTTTACTGTACTAGAAGCTTTGTTTTGAATGCAGATGTTAAAAAGATGATTTATTTTTTCTCCCAGAAGAAATCAGAATGTGATCGTTCCCTGTCCAGGCAAAGGGAAATCCAATTTCTGTGAAAAGGTAGCGGTACGTTGATGGTGTTAGTACAACAAACGCGGGTTTTACCACAAAGCGTACCCATCCCGTTCGCTGCTGCTGACCGGTGCTTATGGCTGGATTTGTTGTGAGAGAAATGGTTGATCTCTGGCTGATACGAACTTGGGACGAGCGAGTACTTCGCGGCGTATGTTAAGCTTGCGGTACTGTACTGTACTCTACCGTGCAGTGCTACAGTTTTCCAGGATCCTCAGGAAAGCCGATTGATTGGGAGAGCCATATGGCAGTGCTGATTTGCTACTTTATCTTTAGTAGACGCGAAATGCCAGTGCGTTTGGACCCTTCGCTTCGGTGTCTGAATCTGTGTACTCTTCTCGACGGGGAATTCCTGGGAAGCCATTTGGAATCTTTGAGGCAATTGGTGCCATGTGAAACTCAATGATTGCATAAAAGTGGCA